>VMDR010003578.1:0-34843 GCA_007922815.1 Macrotus californicus
ACCTTTCACCCATGTCATGAATTGTTCTCTTTGGGAAAAATTGGATCTCTGAGTTGTGTGGCATCTTCCAAATGTTAATATATTTCATTATACAGTAATCACACTTATTAATATTGTTACCAATCTCATCAGTAAAGTCTTCGAGTATTGGAACACTGTCCCTTGCAATATGATTTTTCCAAAATTTATTTTTTCCTACTTAGAAGTTCACATTTTATCACTGGCAACAAATACTTGAAGTACTATTCTTGAAATGACAGACTCACTTTGATAATTTTCCAGAAAATGTCTGCCAAATACGCAAGATTTAATAATCATAGTTTTGTAAGTCATTCTTTCAAGTAAAAATGGTGTTTCAGGAAAAAAGAAATCAACCAGGCCAGCCCGCATTTCGAACACCCACTGCGTACTTCAGTAAGGAGGGCAAGCACCCTGCATACTCCCCATTTCACTGCACAGTATTAAAAGGATGTGTACTCAAGGACTAAGATTTGATAAAATTAATGATTTTACTATTTGATCAAAGATATTCTTCAGTAAAATTTATTTTTTAAAGATTTTATTTATTTTTAGAGAGAGGGGAAGAAGGGAGAGAAACATCAATGTGTGGTTGCCTCTCACATGCCCCCTACTGGGGACCTGGCCTGCAACCCAGGTATGTGCCCTGACTGGGAATAGAACCGGTGACCCCTTGGTTGGCAGGCCAGCCCTCAATCCACTGAGCTACACCAGCCAGGGCGATTTTTTTTTATGTGAGTGCATGGCAACGAAGAGTACAATGACTACCATTACAATTGGGTAGCACTGACTTCGGTTGTTCTAAGGCACCAGCAGTCTTCTGCACTGCTGCTTTTGTACCGTGAGAGCAAATGTCAACACGATGAAAAAGGCAAATAACATTGGGCACTATTATGAAAATATCTAGCCTAATGAACCCCAGGGTCATGGGGTTCAGGCAAGAGGCTGCCCTGCAGGCTAGGAGGTGGTGAAGGGGCATTATTCACCCTTCTCCTTGCGGGGCAGGTTGTAGGGGTGGCTGCACTTCTGGCAGCAGTGGACAGCACAGGGGTGCAGGTGGGCAGCACACCGGCAGGTAGAGGGAGGGCTTGATGGTGCTGCCCCACAGACAAAGCACCCAGTGCAGGCTGGACTCCTTCTGAATGTTGTAGTCTGAGAGAGTCATCCTCCAGCTGTTTTCCCACAAAAAAAATCAGATGCTACTGGTCACAAAGGATGCCTCTTGTCTTGCATTCTAGCTTTGACATTGTAGTGGTGTCACTGGGCTTGACCTCGAGGGTGATGATCTTGCCAGTGAGGGTCTCCACCTAGATCCGCATCTCTGCATCTGCTGGGGAGGCTGCTCGGGCCTCCTTGAAGAGCTCATCAGTAATATTTTAATTGAAGCAACATTCTCATGGGAAAATGTAAGCCAAGGATTTAATCTTGAGCCAAACTATTCTTCAAGTATAAAGGCCATGGACAACCAGTCGTGGTCATGCAGGAAACTACCACAGACCGAATTTAAGGAAACCACAAAATTGTTTTGAAGTTTCAGCACAAGTCTGGAGTGCAGGGGTTAGTATTACATGTCGATAACTGAAGGACCAAAACGAAAAGATGGGCAGTGGGAGACAAAACTGTAAGTAAGTGTCATAAGCTCTGATAATGTCCAAATAATTCAACTAACGAAGAAAATGGGAGAATCAGAAAGGCAACTGCTATAAAATAGAACAAGGTCTCTGACTACCTCCGGTTACTAGGAGAAACTAAAACAATATAAGTTAAAACTGAAAAATCAAGCATCAGATGTTTATTTCCAATTACAGAGATAAAATCCTGAGCAACAAGTTAGAAAAGGAGAGGGAGAGAAGCAATTCACAAGTAACGTTGGTATGGTTCACACTAGGAAACCGAGGGATAATACCTAAATAGCTAAAAGAGATAACTAAAGGTTATAATAAAAATATGGGTTAGTGATAGTCACTAGAACAATAATATACACCTTCCTAAATACCACAGAATGAGAAAGAAATAATGCTGCATCTAGTGAAAAACCTATTGGGTATGTACAGTACAATGTATATATTTATGTAATGTATGAAAAATAAAGTAATATGGCGAACCAAAACCAAATAAAAAGTGATATATCTATATACGTACATGTCCTCAAATCACCTTGAAAGGAAAACACTTTTAAACAGGCTTTAAAAATCCAATTCAGTGCCGTATAAAGAAATATGCAAAAAAGGGGGGTGAAGCATGATTTTGGAGGGAAATTGATTTTAAAATTTGTGGTATATTCACAGAATGGAGTACTACTCAGCAATGAAAAGGAATGAGTTACAGATACATGCAACAACATGGACAAATGGAAAATTTCATGGTAAGTGAATAATATCTCAAAAAAGCAAAAAGCCATTGGCTGAATGAGACTGGAGCCACTGAGTGGTCAGGACTGGAGACTTAACTGAGGGAGAGTCAGCGCAGAGATGGCATTTGAAACCAAGGGAACGGAGAGTCGCACTGGGGCCGCACACAGAGGCGAGAAACAGTGGGGCCCTAGTGCCCTCAGAGACGGCCACACTTAGAGCTTGAGTGGCAGAGGAGGGACCCACGAAGGGGACAGAGAAGGAGAGGCCCGAGAGGGAGAGAACGAGGGGCATGTGGAGTCACAGCCTGCAGGAGTCCCTTCAGCTCACCTCCTGCTATTTCAGAACCAGGCCCTGAGCCGTGATTCTGGCTCACGAATCTAGGTCAAAAGGCATGGGCACACACACACACTGTTGACAGATCCTGCAAAGTCTCTCATCAACACTGCATGAAAGCATCAGTGACAGATAAAATCTATTTCTGTTCTGGATTGGGAGTGAGAGAACCAAGGGGCCTGCCAAGGCAGGAGAGAACCAGAGCGGCTCAGAGTCCCAGGAGAACAGGCCGGGTTTGGGTTGCAGGGCACGACCTGCCCGAGCCGGCAAAGAGCCAGAGTAACCAGCAGATCTTGGCAGAACCCCAGGGCGGAGGGGATTCCTGCTGCAGGAACGGAGAGGGGCCCAGCTCAGGGCCCAGGAAATGGAGCAAAGCAGCAGGAGATACACAGTGCAGGGCAAGGGTCCTCACTTTGGACTCTCAGGTGGCCACTAAGCTGCTGTGTGACCTTGGATAAGTGACCTCTCCACTCTGGGCTTCACATAGCTCATCTGTCAAATGTGAGAACTGGCTAGGATCCTTACCCCATTAGAACGCTGTGGCTCCTGGTTGAGCATAAAAACACATCTTTAATTTAACACCAAACACCAAAACTGGGGCAGTTTTTCCTCTAGAGGTTTTGTTCCTGTGGTGATTCTTCTGTTCTCTGGAGGGGGTCCAGAGGTCCTGGTTTCCAACAAGCTCCAACCAGAACAGCTCAGTTCTATTCAAAGAGCAGTTACTGAGTGTCCCAGGTGCAAAGCCACCACCATTATCTCATCTGGCTGCTACCTTGTGCCTGTACAAACTATTCTCAATTTAGAGACTCACTGTGAGCAAAAGGCGAGATCAACAACAGCCCACAGCATCGGTGGGCTCTCCTACAGTACCTGCACTCACCACACATACCCCTTCCGACGCAAGCACTCTCCCACCTCGGAGCCTTTGTACCTCTTGTTCTCTCTGCCTTCTCCCAGGTGGCCACTGGTCCTGCTCCCTCCGTTTATTAAGGTCTCCACTCAAAACTAGCCTCAACCAAGAAGGTTCCCTGGCCTCTTTATCCAAAATAGCACCCCTGGCCCATCACTCTCAACCCCCTTACCCTGCTTGTTTTCCTTTGTAGTCCTCATTACCACCTTCACACTGTGCCCTCTGTTTCCCACTCCCCTCTGCCACCAAACTGTGAGCTTCCTGAGTGCAGGGCCAGCTGCTTGCCCTGTGCCTGGAGCAGTGCCCGTGCAGAAGAGGCTCCTGGCATACAATTGGGGACAATGAATGAATTCTCCCAGAAGCCCCAGTCCCACAAGTCAGTCCCACATGCTTTCTGAATGGACACTCAAATCAGTAAGATAGATTCCTAAATTAAGGATTTGACTTTTTTTGCAGGGTTTGGCATATCTCCAAGCCTGAGTTTTCCTGTGTGAATCTGAAGGTTCACAAGCCTGGGACAAGCTCCGTGAGGGAGGGAACAGAGTGCTGTCCTGCTGGTCCCAGAGAAGGCCCTCAGAAGGAGCTCAGCGCCCAGTAAATGCTTGTGTTCTCCATGCAAGAACAAACCAGAGACACTGGTGCACCCCCTGCAGGGAGCTGACGTCTGGTTGAGGGGAAAATGGGATTGATTCCCATCTCCAGGAAAGTCCCAGACACAAACAAAACCCCTGCATAATATTAAAGGCATTAGAAGACACCCAGCCTGGTGGCTACACTCCCCAGCGGCAGCTCAGCCCCACTCTCTCGTGACTGCTCAGGGTAGCGCCATCACGGGAAAGCTTAGATAGTGATTTGGGGGGAAAAAATTTTTTTTCATCATACAAGTTGCCTGACTCCATGGTTGACAACTGGGAAGACACAAAATTAAAGAATGAAAAGTAATGGCATCACCTGAATACTGCTGACTCTACTTGAGCCCCCAGTCCTGTGCCCACTGTCTACCTAGCTCATGGATTCCGTCATGCATCTGCAGAGAGCCCGCCCCGTCCCAGGCTGTGTTCTAGGCACTCAGTGGCTACAAAGGAAACAAATAACAATCGCTGCATTTGTGCCGCTTACATTCCGGCTGTCATCGCTGCATTTGTTCTGATAGCTTCACTTTTATCATAACCTATGTTGCCACATACTCTTCATAAAAAGTCACAGCTGATGGCTGTGGTTTTTACTATCTCCATGTCCCTGGCTCTGGACGCCTGAATGCACCAGGCCAGAGAAGCCAGGGTTCATGACTTCTACCTAAACACGGTGCCTTCACTCAGCAGCGACCACCTGTGCACGCTTGTTCTAAGGACTGGGGATAGGGCAGTGAGAAAGGCAGGCAGAGCCCCAAGCCTCCTGTGGAAGGCAGCATGAAATGCATCATCACAAAACTAATTCTAATTCCATTTCATACACAGAAGTATAAAACAGGGGCCCCAACTTTACGTGACTTTATCTGAGGGTTCCACCTTCCTCAGGAGCTCTCCTTTAAACTCAGAACTCCAGGAGTAACGGTGCTAAGGCCCAGCAAGGGGAGGGCAGGTGCGGCACCCAGAACCCAGACTATACTGGATTTGGCAGGCCAGGGAGGGGTGCAGGCTCATCCTCAGGGCAGCACAAAGCCACTGTAGGATTTTGAATGTTTTGAGCAAGACTGGCCTTTTTGGTTTCTTAATTTAAATTTTGTTATTGTTCATGCTATTACAGTTGTTCGATTTTCCCCCTTTTGCCCCTCTCTGCCCAGCTCACTCCCAACTCCCACAGTCAATCCCACACCTTGGTCCATGTTCATAGGTCCTTCAGAGATGTTCTGTGAGTGATCGGTTCACCTTCTTCCAACCAGGCCCCACCTTCCCCTCCCCCTCCGCCCCCTCCCCTCACACAGCTTTCAGAGACTGATCTTTCAGAGAGATGCCCTGTAGCAAACATAACCCACAAGAAGAACCCATTCATAAGAGTAACACAAAGAACAAACTAATTGAAAGTCACTTAATGCAGAAGCATGCAATGTGCATCCACAGAAAAGCTGTAAGCTTCCCTAAGGGACAGAAAAGAAGACTCGGTAGACAGAAAGACACATTTTGTCTTGAGTGAAAGATGTATTGTGAAAATATGAAGTTTCCTTCAATTTGCCTGTTTGCCACACATATATAATAAACCTTAATTGTGGAGCCCCCGTTTTACACTTTCCTAGCTCTCAGTACTTCCCCCCCAACACACACAGTGTGGTTATTCTAGTGAGTGTATGTTTCAGGCTGCTTACCCACTACACTGATAAGAGAACCCTAAATTCGTCTGTAACATATAACAGTGAAAACAGCCTGAAATATAACCTTATCGGGTAATAAAAATACAGGGTGGGGCAAAGGGAGGGTTTCAGTTGTTCGTATGGAAAAGACTGCAATAATTAATAAATAGTAATACAAGAATAAACTGTTTCACATACAACTGTAAACTTACTTTTGCCCACCCTGGATTTAAGTTACACATGAATGACGTTCACAGCTACTCGGGTCTTCTCCAAAATTAAACTCTCACAATACTATAAATAGAATCTTGCTTTAAAGCATTCCTCCACTCATTTTAAGATGGCAGTTGGAAAATCATGTAAAATAATTAAATGTTTTCCCCAGATACTACAACACAAATTTAGAATAAACCAATCCAGTTATTTGGTGAAGTAGAAATATACACTTTGACAAGCTTCTCGGGAAATCACAGTTTTTTAGACATTCTATTAGCTTTATTAGCAAACGTTATGTCTATACTCTTGGCCATGTGTCAAGATTTCCAAACCATCCTTTTTTGTTTGTTTGTTTGTTTGTTTGTTTCAGGAAATAGACAGTTTTTGTCTTTGATAGCTCCTTCTTTGTGATTTTGCCAGAAAAGAAAAGAAATATGTTAATGCTTTCTAGCAGCACTTTTGAAATCCACAGCTTCCTGTGCAGCACATATAAATATTGTGCCTTGTTACTCTTGCTGCCACCACAGCAAAAGGAGCAAAAAAAGGGAATATCCACGAACTTTTCTCACAACAAGGCAAATTAGAGCATCATGCAAAATAATGAAATGTTCTTTATGAGGAAGTAAGTGTGTTACCAGGCCCTGAAGTATCAGGAACTAACACGTGAGCCCAGACCTGGCTTGTCCTGCAGGGCGAGCTCAGGGACCCTCTGAACTTACCCTGGGACCCCCTGAGAGTGAAGGGGTTCCCAACTGGCTCCTACAGACCCATGAAGTTCTTCTGGAAACAGTGAGGGGAGCCCCATGTGTGCTTTGACTGGGCAGGCCCACCAACAGGAGGGGCCTTCACCAAGGGCTCACTCCCTAGAGGTTCCTGCATCTTCTAAGAGCCTATGGCTCTGCCTTGCTTCCCAAACCTTAACCCTGACCAGCTGTGAGGTTGGACACCTCAAAGTCTCCACCCTTCCTACCTCTTCTCCGGGCCCCTTTCTTCCAGTTCTGAAGTCCTGGAGTCCCTTGAACAGTGAACTTCAGTGCAAGGCAGCCTGGAGATCTTGTTCAAGTACAGACAGCTGGGCTCCACCCCCAGGATTTCTGATCCAGTAGATCTGTGTGGGGCCTGAGAGTCTACATTTCTAACAGGTGATACCAATACTGTTGGTCATGGACCACACATTAAGAACCACTACTCCAAGGGCTAGGAGTTTGGCCAAGTCTGGCCACTCACAGCTAACACCCCAAATCTGCTATGTTCTCCAGCCCCAAAAGCATTCCTCAGCCTCAGATATCAGGGGTTGGGGGCTGGGGTGCTCCAGGGCAACAGCAGGAAAGTGGTAGCTTCGCTAGAGGCCCTGAGCCCAAACCATCTGCCTTATCTTCCCCAGAAAAATTCTTTACAACATGATGATAATACCCACCAGGGGGCAGCAGATCCTCATGAGAAGAAACTTTCCAGCAAGGAAAGGAATTTGAATCCTCAGGGCCCATTCCTGAGGACTCTAACATTTCACCAAGAACTCAGATGGTTGAGATAACAGGACTCACAGTATAGCAATTCTTTAGATTCTGTTATTGTTTCATGGATGTCAAACACTCTCATTCATCACGTCATCCAAACTATACAATAGTCCTGAGGCAATGAAACATGAACATCTCTGTGTGACTGGGACAAGGCTCAAAAAGGTAAAGTTCAGGTGACTTATCCAAGAGCAGAGGGCTGGTAATTGATCAGACCAGAAACTTGGGCTCAGGTTGTGGGACTCCGTTCAGCCCTGTCCTTCATGCCCGTCTACAGCCACGGAGCTGTGACTTCTGCATCGTTTACCACCCATGCGTTACCTCTCTTACTCTTCACAGCAACCTGTAAGGCTTGTTCTCTAATTATCCCCTCTTCAGAGACAGGGAAAATGAAGTGAAAGAAACTAAGTAACTTGCACAATTAGCAAATAGTGAAGCTAGGACTTGAACTTGGGTTCATCTAATTCAATAATCCACCAACACCTGCTGCACCCCTATTGCCCCTTGCAATCAGCACCTCTTTGTTGAGCGTTTGTTGAGCACTACTGTGCTAGTCACCGTGGACCATGTGCTCTTCGCCATCAAGCAGTATCCAGTCTAGGAAAATCTAAGATGCCTCTACCAACTTCCACAGGGAAACCCATCAAGGTGAATGCCATGGTCCCCATTTCACAGAGGAGGTAATAGTGCCAAGAGAGGTTAAGGAACATGCCTGAGGCCACATGACAGTAAGTGATGGGTTAGGGATTTGCACCCTGGCCATTTGCCATACCTGCTGCTTTCTTATACCTCTCTCAGCCCTTAATTTTCTGAACCAAAAGATTGGAAATAAGAAATGTCCCCAAAACACGTGGGAAATTCTGCTGTGGTGGTCATCCCATTGGATCTCTGCGGCTCAGTCAGCAGCCCAGACTCCCACCAGGCAAGGCCCTTCTCACCACAGAGGCCCCTTACCTTTCTTGTTGCCAAGGCAGGCTTTTCTGATGGAATGGCCCCGAGCAACAAAGGCAGACTATTTTGCATACTGAGGACCCTTGAATAGCTGCTGTGGAGGGTTAAATGAGCTTCCCCATGACTCTCTCCTGTCTGAACCCAATACCACCAAGAAGCACAGAGTATGGGTGCACCTGATGTCAGATCTGGGGCTGGTGGATTGCAGGTATTTGCTTATTTTGGCCCCGGAGCCCCCTTACCCTAACAAGGCCCACTCCCAGGGCATCCCTTTGGTTCTTCCAGCAGATTCCAGCCACCAAACTGCTGAAGGCACCCTCCTCACAGCTGTCATTGCCTACTGAGTTCACTTGGAGACTCTCTGCTTGTCCCCTCAAGGCTTTCGGTAGATAATACGCCCCTCCCGTACGTTGCCCCCTACAGCAAGCTCACATGCCAGGTACATGAGCAGTGCTGGAGCATTTGCAAAGAACACTGGATTTGGACAGCTGAGTTCAAAAATCTGGATATAAACCCAGTTTTAGCACTAGCAGGGGACTAGGATAAGTCCCTTTCATTTCTTTGCACCTGGCATCATTTTCCTGTCCTTATTCTGGGTTTTAATGGCATTAAGCAAAGGACCATGGAAGGCACTTTGAAAACTCTTAGCTGCTACACAAACATTAGCTCTCTGCTTACTGCCTATCAACATAGAGAGGAAGGGGAGGGACTTAAAATGTGGGTAAAGTGCAAACACTCAGGAAATCATGCAGGGAGCATTGCTTCCATGAAATGAAATAATGATACAGTTGGATTCTATCTGCACACTCACACTCTCCCTCTCATCCATTCCTCGGTTGAAGGTGATTTATCTTTCCCCTCCGTTATACTCATCCCAAGCATTTGGAAGTTTCACAATTTAAAGTATAGTTGCACAAAGTAATTCACAGATTAAAGTGAAGTCACAAGAAATATTAGAATAAAAATGAAAATAGAGCCTATCAAAGTTTGCAGGTTGTAGGTAATGTAATGCTTAGAGGAAAATTTTAAGCTTTTAATATTTGTAAATAAGAAAGTCTCAAATCAATGACTGAAGCTTCTACTTTAAACTAGAAAATAAAGAGAAAATTAAACCCAAAGCAAGAAGTAGTAAAAATAAGAGTAGAAATTTATGAAATTGAAAACAGAAAAATCAATAAGACTAAAGCTGATTCTTTTTTTAAAAATTCAACAAAATTGATAAAATGCCTAACCAGACTGACCAAGACAAACGGAGAGAATTTGAAGATTACTATTGTCAAAAAGGAAAAGGACACATTATTTTCTAACACTGTGCTTTCCCTTTAAGAGAAATGTGGTTAATGTATAAAACCAGAAGGCGGGTTTATGATTCTTTGATTAATCATTAAAAGAGGTCCCTGGAACTGATGTTTCAAATAATCCCTTTATTTGGTGCTTCTGAGGTTACACCCCGGGGCTGCCCATCACAGGAAGATTCTGAAAGGTCCAGAAGTATTGCTTTCTTGTGAAAACTACAGAAAGTGATCGTGGGAGAGGAAAGGAAAAGAAACAGCTTGAAATTGCTAAGAGAATTGTTCCATGACCTGCTTTTTAGCAGCGAAATCTTAGAAAAACTACATATGGAAATTAGACTCTGGAAACAGATTCCCTTCTCATGTTATCAAACCTCCCAGAAAGCTCTCCTATAACCCCGGTTTGAAGAGGCTCTAAGATGTTGCTTAGAAAACACACCCCGTGACTGTTAAAAGTGGTTCCAGAACAAAGGAAAGTCACCGCGTCGTCGTTCTGGCATTTGGTTTCCCACATTCCCGTTTCCCCTGCTGTGTCGTCCCCGAAGGCGTTCTGCGTCTGGGCGTCCCGCGTCTGGGCGTCCCACCCTGCCCAATCCCAGAAGTCTCCCTACCTACTCCTGGTCCACAACCTCAACTGCCCCTTGATAGCCCCTGATCTTTCGAGGCTCACTTTAGACCCCCTTCTTCTCTCCTCCCTGAACGAAATCGCGCCCCTACTCTACCCCACACATACTTTTACCATAATAATTGCAATAGTGTATTGATTTTGTTCACACATCTCTTCCCCATTCTGGAATAAATGTTTTATTCCTTTATGTATCCTCAGTTCCTAAAATACCGTAGAGGCACAATAAATGCCCGTTGAACGACCCCGAGGCTCACCTGCTGTCGTTTCTCCACAGTGACAACCCCTTGTTCCAGCCCTGTCCAGCCTCCGGAGGCGCGACCCAGGCCTGACAGAACGGAACCCGAATTTGGCCGTAGAGTGACCTGGCGGCAAAGCACGTTCAACCCTGCGGGGATGTTGTTTGCTAACCAAGCTGCCCGCAACCCTGGCTGCACCTCAGAATCGTTTGGGGGGCTCTTTAAAACCACGGATGCTCAGGCCTCAAGCTAGACCACTGAGTCAGAAGCTCTTGAGAGTGGAGATTTTAAAAATCCACAGCATTTTTAAAGCTTCCAGATGATTCTAATGGGCAACCACGGTGGAAAACGGCTATCCTAGCAGAAATGAGCCTTGGGTTTACACCACCTTCAGAAGCGGAAGAATTCTCAGGTCGGCACCACATTCCTTTTCCAGTCTTCCCTCCAGGTGTGGGCTCCCAGACCTTTTCCCGAAAGCCCCATGCACCTCCACCTGGAATGCAGCCCACCATTCAAGTCCACCCAAGATCCCACATGTCCAAATATTTAAAAGTTATAAATCAAGCTAAAAACTGTTAAAGGCTGTATGTCCTTTCCTCTTTCCTTGACAAGTATAACATTTGCAACATCAAAATTGAAAAATGTGTGCAAAAGCTATGGTTTTTGTACGACTAAAAGTTGGCAACGTATCAGAGAGCTGATTGCACGTGTGTGGTTGCCCGTCTTGAAGAACTGACGTTTAGGCGGGTGATGCAGTAATTAATTGATTACACATTTATTTCACGAAGTCTGTGTTTCTTGTCCTTCGTTTCAGCAAATCACTAATTGTGTCACTATAATAAAAAGTTTTCACAGTGATGCCAAATATGGCAATTTCAACTGAGGAAAACACTCTGCTAAGGTAGTAACCATTCTGAGCGTCAATAAAATTCTTAAAGCAATACTTGGAGTAGAAACGAACCATGAATTTTACGCACCAAGCTCAAACATTGTAATAGGGTCAATGGGTGTTGTCGCTGGACATTCAAAATATTTTAACTTCATTATAAAAATTGCTGTCACTTAACATTGTCATTTTTAGCTTCTCTTAAACAATATCTAGATCTCTATGGTCATTTCATAAGTTTCCCTTTTACATTTTTCTGGACTGGGTTATAAAGAAAACTGAAAATAGCAATATGTTTGTTGGCTTACTTGTTCAAATTTGTCTCTGATCAAGAAGATGCCTTAATGTAGAATGCCAGAGACAGTCTGCAGAAACCAGCTTCCAGATCGTAAATGCAAATGTTTTTTGTTGTTATTTGAATTTCCTTGCGTTTTACTGGAATTGTCATTTTGTTGTGTATTTTTCACACAGTTGTTTAAAATTCTGAGTAATGATTTCCTCTAAATTTTTAAATACCTGTTTAGAATCCCTTTAAAAGGGAAATAACCAAACTTAAAATGGTTTTGAGTTTTGGTTGTTTTTATTTCTGTTTTTGTGAACCTTTGCTAACATTACAGCAAGGAACAGTTTTTAACAAATAACTTGACGGTGAGAATTCAAAATTAATTTCACTTTCTACTAAGGACCAAGATTTGTTTTGTTTGGGAGTCTTCCATTGTTTGGTTTAACTCAACCAATATATTGCCTCTCTTGTCTAAATTAAATCTAATTGGCCCTGGCTGGTGTGGCTCAGTAGATTGAGGGCCAGCCTGTGAACCAAAGGGTCACCGGTTCAATTCCCAGTCAGGGCACATGCCTGGGTTGCAGGCTTCCAATGTTTTCTACAAAGATGATGCAATTAGTGCCATGAAAAGCATGATTTTGTTTGTCTAAATATTGGACACAGAATATTTCTATTTTAAGAATACGCCAACGTTCAGTGTTGGTGTTTATTTGTCTTTGTTAAATACTATTAGCTGTTTGCTGTGGATTCCCCTTTTTCTTCTCAAGCAATTGCTTGTGTGATTTTTTTGTTTACACATGATTTTCCTCTTCTGGCCATGCATATCTTCTCTAGCCAAAGGTGATCTTCAATATTCATTACGGTTGGTACAGAACTAAGAAAATACCATCTTTGGACTTAGTATATAAAAGCCAGTTTCTATCATTTCTTTCTCCAACTGAAAGAATTTTGGTATAAAATAGAATATTAATTTTCTGTCATGCTCATCCAAGATTAGTAATCATTCATTTGGATGGGGCTGAGATGCGAGCATTCTATCATGAGAAGGGCTTCATGGGCCCTTTTATGGAATCAGCCTCCGGCAGGCACAGCAAAGCCCCAAGCTCCCCGTTTTGTTCTTCACCTCGCACTGGGCTGACTTCATGAACATCATTTTCTTCACATTTCTAGGCAGGCACAAGCTACGTCTGTTTTGTGAATTTGATATGAATTATTCCCTTTCACATTCTCATTGTTTTGATCACTAATTAGATCTTCATTAAGTATATAAGTTTTAAGTTTCTGTATAAAAATTTTATGTGGAATGGTCCAAGAAAAGACTACTCACTTTTATTATTTCTGCAGTTTTTAAAGATGCAGCAGATCACCTCTTGGGCGATTGCTGTTTCTTATCAGCTTTGGAACTTGACTCCTATTTTATACTTTTATCTCACTCTCGATTTGCATTCTCCAATTGCAAATTGAAAAGATTAATATAAAATGTGATTCTATTCAAAATTTGCCAACTTGAGTATACTTCATCAAAATGTAAAGAAGAAAAAGTAAAGTTATTTTTACATATATTTTAAATCTATTTTAATTATTTTTAACATTTAAAATTACCCATTAAAATGAAATGGCAAAATACACATTGTAATGAATAAGTATAAAATTTTAAATAGGATATTTTAATTTGATTTTCTGAAAATGTAATATTATTATATATAGTGTCTTTATAAAAGTAAAGTATTCTTCATTTTTAAATTGCATTCGAAGTCTACCTGGTCACTTGCTAACATAAAGAATGAGTATTATGCCTCACACACAGTCCAGCTAGATGTACATCTCAATATATACCAATAAAAGGAGATGAATTGTTATGGATATCTAGTACCCCTGGGAAATGACATTTGGTAAGAACGTACAGCATTGATGCTCTCTGAGATGGATGCTTTAACAAGTTAACCAGTTTTTTCTCTACCTGAGGGCTCTGCCACTGAACCGCTCCTTGCACTTTGAAGCAGCATCCTTTTCTGATATGCCAGCAACACGACCCTGGGACCTTCCTCACATGGAAACATGGCCACCTTTCCTTCCAAGGACATACCACTCGCAACAAATGGAGAAGCATTTGCTGGAGCCTAATGGTGCTAGAAAGTGAAAGTCTGAAGTTGCAGGTCACACCATGCCAATGCTAAGTGCCACACCGGAGGGACATGTTTCTGTGTGTGTAACATGTGGGGCCCCCTAGCACCCTCCTGCCCAAGCCCAGGAACCTCAAGCCCCATCCTGGCCATGGGCCCCACCTCCTTGATGAGAAAGGCACTTCCCTACCTTCTCCCAGAGAGCCCCTCCCCTGGCTTCATCCTTCTACACCCGAAGACAACATCCTTCAAGACCCCCCTCCTGGGAGCCTATGGATCCACCAGAGCACCCTGCCTCTCCCCAGCCTGATTCTCTCTGCTCTGTTTACTTTGCCTGGACAACACTCACTCTGCAAAATCATTCAAGATACTGTCACATCACCAAAGGTCTGGCATTTCTGCCCAAGCAACACGTGCAGACATCCAAACTGGCTCACAGTGTGACCACTCTTCACACAGTGTGACCACTCTTCACACGAATGCCTTGTGTTGTTTTTCCATATCTGAAAGCAGTAGAGCAGGGGCCGAACTGCTGGAACTCCGTAGTCCCACTGCCTGGGTTGGCATTCCAGCTCTGGCGCTCACAACCCGTGTGACCTGAATCAGGTTACTTACCCTCTCTGAACCTTAATCTTCTGTTCTGTAAAAATGGGACTGATACCCACCTCAGCATTGCTGCGGGTCTCATAGGCAACGACACGTGTGAGGAACCTGCGCGTAGTAAGCGCTCCATTGCTATTCTCTTCACCATTCGCTGCACATTTGCTTACATGTTTAGGAACAACCTTATCTTACAGTAATAAAAACATTAGACTTCTTTCTTCGGGCTTAGCACATGACCATTACCACAGGTAATTCTGCAAACCACACAATTTGCTGGGTAGGGAAAAAGCATATTAAATCATTTTTAATTTGCATAATGAAGTCAACCACCGGTAACTGGCAAGTCTGGTGTGCCAGCTTGGCTCAGGCCTGGAGCAGCTGTGAAAGTCAGTAGCAAGCAACTGTCGGTGGCTGGACTCAGGGAGAACGTGCCCTGCGAAAATAATGTTGCAGCTGTACCTGTAGGGACCTGGGTGTGATGCTGTGTCTTCGCCCCTGGTCCTGGCTCAGAGCTCCTAAAACCCTGGACATTTCCTAAGGGGCCAGAGAGGTGCAGGTGTCCTGATGTTCACAACAAACTTTTCTCAGCGACATCTGAGTTTGTATTAATGAGATGACTCTGGGAAGCACCTAAAGATTGGAACTGGTTGCCATGGGAACCAGCAGTGTGATTGGAGAGTTGGACCTTTCAGTCCCACCCTCTGACCTTTCAGTCCCACCCTCTGACAACCCTGGGGAGGGGACCTGGCTTGGAGATTGAGTTCAGTCACCAATGTCCCATGATTTAGTTAATTGGGCCTATGCAGTGAAGCCTCCATGAAAACCTGAAAGGACGGGGTTCGGAGAGCTTCGGGCTGGTGAGAACGTGGAGATTTGGGGAACGTGCTGTGCTCAGAGAGGACATGGAAGCCCCATGGCTCTTCCTGAGTTATATCTTTTTATAACAAACCAGTAATCTAGTACGAAAAATGTTTTCCTGAGTTCTGTGAGCCACTCTAGCAAATTAATCAAACCCAAGGAGCGGGGTCCCTGGAACCTCTGATTTATAGCCTATCCATCGGAAACGCAGGTAACAACATCTGAAGTGGTAGGGGGAGCACTCTTGTAGCTCTGAGCCCTTGACCTGTGGGAGCTTACAATATCTCCAGGTAAATAGCATCAGAACTGAACTGTAGAACAACCAGCCGCTGTCAGAGAGTTGGTGGTAGGGGAGAAAACCCACACAGTGGAATTGGGAGCAGAATTATACAGAGTTACCTGCGCCATGTTACTGATATGGACCACCAATGCCTGGATGCTCCCCATAGACGGGTGCTCAAGCAGGGCCAGACCAAAGTCCCTCACCCTGCCCTGTACCCAGTTTCTCCCTCGGCCCCTCCTCCCTGCAGCCACTGCCCATGACCCCAGAGTTGGCATGGGTCACATCAGCACCCTCCAACAGCCCGTGTCCTTCTGAGCCCCATCACTAGACATTTCTAGTGCCTCCCGTCCGGGCGTGGTGTGGTTGCTGGTGGCTTTTCCCAGACCTTCTCTGAAACCCTGAAATGCTTACAGATCTGCTATATCAAAACACCTCCCACCAACAGAACACTCAAACCTTCTGTCTCTGCAGGACCTCCAGTCGGTCAGTCTCATCCATTTACTGAAACAAAAACCAGTCAAACCAGTTGTTTGGCCTCATGTGGACCAAGTACAAATAAACCAGAAAACAGATGGTGACCAAACGAGAGGCCGCATATTTGCATAAGCTGCAGGCTGTCCTGTGCCCCTCCTCTGTGACGCCACGTGGGGTGTGGTAGGTGCTCTGCACTAGGTAGTGGGGCCAGCTTCCCCCGTCAAGGTTATGATGCTTTCCAACAACAAAAAAAAAAGCCCTTCCAAGTCTTGAGAATGCTTGCACAGTAAGAAAAGGTTTTTCTCCGTGTGATCACCTGGGAAGCAACAATCCATTTCTTCCTCTTTGTCCCAGATTTAGAGCCTAAAAGGGGATCCTTTGGTTTGACATTTTAGGATGAAAGGACACCGTGTTCTCTGATGTGCTGACAGGCAGACCCTGGACAGCCAGGGGCATTAACTCAGAATCTTGCCCATGTTTTCCACAGGAAGAGAGCCCTGACTCTTAGGGTCTCGTTGTCCACCAGGGGCCTCTATCTTCCATCTGTCTTCTTTTCTGTCTCTCCCACTTAGTACCAGACATCACTTCTCCAAATGACAGAGGTGGCTGATAAATGTTCCTGTTGTTTCTCTGGAAAAGAATTCATTCTATTTCTCCCTATTTTATATGCAAAAAAGATGTGAGTACAACTTACCGACATGTCCTGCTGAATTACTATTCTTGCATACTGTTTTTAAAACAGTTACTGTGTTTAAAAAGGAAACACTATCCCTGATCATAAATTTACCTTAACTCGATTTATTCATCTGTATTTATTTTACAGGATTTTTAAAAAAATTGTATCTAGCTTGGGGTTTGTCTTCTGAATCTCCATATTCCAAACACACGTCCAACTGCCTACAGTGATATACTCCCCCGTCATTCTGAGCTACCTCTTTCATAAAGAAAATCTTTCCCAAAATACAAAATGGTATTACCACAGTGTTTACATCTACTGATTTGGAACTGCCATGAAGTTGTTATTCAAGTAGACTGTGCAGATTGGGCCTCAGTCCCCTCATATGTAAAGCGCTCAGATGCATAATCATTTAGAGGCAGTCTCTAAGGTGCTCTCCTGCTCAAAGTTTGTTCCTGGTCACTCTCACAGGCCAAAGGCAGTGGGAATCTGCCTCCCAGTGGGAGGGACCAGAGACCAGAGAACTCGTTAAACTGAGAGAGGGAATTGGAAGTGTAGCAAAAAGGAAGCTGTTACAGATCCAGATGAGACATGTCCAGGGTGAGCACCAGCTAGGGAAAGATGCTGCTCCACTACCTGCCCCTCACGGCCACAGATACAACCACACATGCACACACCACACACACACACCCTACCCCTACCTGTAAGCACCACTCTCACCACACACTCCGCATGCACACACAACACACACATATCGTATACAGACACCACACACATTCTACCCACCACACACACACACACTCCATAAGCACCCACACAAAGAGTTGGCTCTGATTCTTCCTCCTTAGTTTCCAGTCTTGTGTCTGGATTTAGAAACTGCTAAGGAAGTGGGAGTTGGGGGTGACCAGTCAACTAGAAAACAAAAACGGGCTCTGTACGGAGGTCCCTTGGAATCTCCCAAGATGTCTTTGTTTAGAGCTGGGCAGCTTTTCTGTTGTGCATGGGACGGAAGATCAGGGCTGACACCTGGGCATGAGGCCTCAAGGAAGATGTTCCTCGGGAGAGCAGAAACCAAGGTGGGGAGGGGTCGAGGGTGGAGGGCCAATGAGTACACCCAGGACCCCAGGGTGGGAAGGATCTCTTGGGTCCTGCTCTAGGCTGGGCTGTCCTTTCCTTGACTCAGACTCATCCTGGACCCAAAGGAAAGTCGCTGCCTGGACTGGCTGGAAGGGACCATGGCCCTGTGGGTGGGCGAGGACTGAACCCCAAGCTGCGTGTGCAGGGGCAGAACGCATCCCTCCTCTGCAGTCACAGCCGCAGACGTCCCACAAACGGGGGCTTTGTAACACTCAGGCTCTCAAAACCTAAACTCTCTGCCCTTCAATTTCTAAAAGTCAGTCTCATTCGAGCATTTCATAAAAGGGCAAGACGTTTTGCCACCGACCTCAGAGCCACACAGCTTTTCTTCCCTCCTCTTCCTTTTGAAACGATAGCCAAACCCCAGCGGTTCCGTTGCCTGTGAGAACACCGTGCCACACGCAACATCTGTAAGCAGTTAATTTTCCAAATGGGAGATGGTCACCACAGATGCAGACCTTTTCAAAATAAACACTAGAAAGATATTACTCCAGCAAAAATGCAAGCTCAGAATCCATGGGAGGGGTTGAGAGGTAGCAGTGCTGGGACAGGATCCATTTTGCACAGATAAAAGCCGCGCTCTAGCCGGCCCCATGTGCAAAAGCAAGAGAATTGGAACCACAGAACTGAAATGCAAAAAAGGATCTTTAGGGGTGGCAGTGTGCTCCAACCTCTGCGCAGGTGGGGAAAGTGGGGCCCGGGGACAGGGAGTGAGGGCTTACCAGTGTCAGGACGGAAACCCAGGCCAAGAGTTTTTACCACTGTAACATGCCTCATTTTTATTTGAATATTTTTAGGGGTTTTTTTCCGTTTAAGAAAATAAAAGTGCTCTGACTTTTAACTCGTGTCTTTAGGCCCATTTAGGGTAGAAGGGGATTCCCATCATGGTCTCCTGAAAGTGGATGCTCCCTCCGCCCCACCTCTGCCAACACACATCCCTCTCACCTTGCTCTGCAGCTAAATGGCCAACAGCGAGAGGCCAGGTTCCTGCAGAGGCCGAGGTGGGGTGGGGCTGATGGAGGCAGAAGACGCAGAACTCCACTGGGGCAGCTGCTTCTCATCCACCATATGGACTGCGGTGGCCAAGCTTGAGGGCCCTGCGCTCTGAGACTGAAGAAAGCCAGGTCACTGCCACCAGCACGAGTTAGAGGGAGCTGGGGGCAGGGCAGGCTGGAGATCCAGCTGCACTCACATCCTTCCACAGCCAGGCCTTTCGTCCCCCATCGGGAATAGGGTGCCTCTGGCCAGAAGTAAAAGGAGGCAAGGAGTAAAGAAAGCCCCAGCGAGGGATCGGCGACGCCTAGGCATTCAGACCATCGCAGCTGTTTGGAGTCGGAGTGGAATGGAGGAAATCTGAGAGAAAAGCGATGCATTGAAGGGAGCATACCGCTCCGGCCAGCTGAGCCCCTGGACAGTGCTAACGCGCCACACTTTATCAGCCTTATTGTTGTTGGTTTATCCGTCTCAGCCCCTACAGGATGGTTTTCTGCAGCAAGGTTTCAAAAAACAAAAGCTGAGCTCTGCCAGAAGTAAGAGAGAAGGGAATAGATAAAAGAAAAGGATAGAAGGGAAGAAAAGTGGCCAGGCAGACATAGGGAGTGGGGGACCCCGCGGAGAGGACTGGTGGGACCCGGGAATGACGTGGAGAGCCTGGACTTGATGACCACCAGAGGGCGCTACTGCCCCACTATCGCCCTGAGACAGGCAGAATCTCATGTGGGTTTTCAGAAGATCAAGTGCGCTTCACTCCCTTCCCCACCCCTCTCTAACCCCCAAACTCTTGCGAAGGTTTTGAGATCTCCCCTCTTGGGCCCCTAAGGGTTGTTGCAGAGGACTCTAAAGAGACCCTCCCCCGTGAGCTTTTTTCTGAGATACAGGATGGAGGCACCAGGTCCTGGTGAGCAGTGCAGAGGCTTCCGGGATTTGCCCCCAACTCTGTCCCCCATAAGTTGAGGCCAGGCACCAGTGGGGTTGGGAGGGACATGTACGGATAGGAAGGCACCTATGCCTGCAAGTTGCAGGTGGGTTTGGCCCAGTCAGAGGACCTGGCTAGCAGCAGGGGTCTCCTTTACATGCTCTGAAGCTCCTTTCCCCCAGAGCATCCAGCAGGGACATGCTCACCCTTGCATTCTCCTTGTCAAACGGCAAACTCAGAGAGGATTGAAAAGGTAAGCCATAGAGTCAGGTGTCCACCTGCCACAGACCCTGGAGGGGAGGTGTAGGGAGACCCTGTGGCTGGCAGAGGCTAGGACTTGCACTTAGGAGCCCAGAATCGGAGCCCAGGCACATTGCATGGTTGTAGGGCCATCTGCAGTCACCCCTGCTCCCCTCTGTCTGAGACCCAGCACCTGTTGTCTAGAATCAGAACATACTCGCCTCTGGGCAGACACCCTGACAAATCCTATATCCTCCTTGGCTTCTCTGTTTTCAGTCTGCTCCTCAGACACCAAAAGCTCCCATCTCTACAAGCTTCCTCATGTTACCTTTTCCAAGATGATGGCTTAGCAGATATTAGTTACAGTTCAAGTCTACTGAGGTCTCTCAAGAAGATTTTAGGGAGACCTGGGCCTCCCAAGTCTAAATCACAGAATGGTTCTTCCACAAACTCAGACATTCTTTCAAAAGATATTTGTTGGTCTTCTCTTGCTTTTCCAGGGGCATGGAAGAGGCATGCGTGGGACTCTGGGCTAATTGTTCCAGCCTCAGAAGCCACTTCTGTGAGGGCTCTGAGCCATGCAAGGCAAGCTCAGGTGTGATTCTTTCAGGTGACAACTGAGAGTCTGGCCCTGCTGTGACAAACAGAGACATCAGCAGAATCCAAGCACAGATAGGATCCTAAGCTGTCCATCCTCGCGGGACCCTGCCCAGCAGCCTGCTGCAACTTGGAGAGGCTCCCCAGCCTCAAACCAGGACTCAAGGAAGAAAAGCTGGGTTGGAATACTAGACAAGACTATGGAGAGACTGTGGACTCGTGAACTGCAGCTTATGCCATTGGGGGAGGGGATGAATGGGAATTCTGCAAGTGGGGGCTGCCCAGGCAGCCAGGCTGCCTCTGACACACCCGATCCTCATTTGGATTTGAGAAAAGTAGAGTTGAGAGCAGGAGGAAGGCACCCAGGAGCCTGTGAGTCGTGCCTAAGCCTCTGGATCCCACATCTGAGGAACATGACTTACTATCAGCTTTGAGTGGTGGTAGCACCGTCGCCTCTGAGGTTTAACCAAGGCACGATTGTTACTGATTGAAAACATGAGACCGAATTCCAGCCCCTCCTTTCTCCAGTGGCAGGCCGAGGCTCCACATCCATTTCCTGCCTCGGTCAGAATTGGCTGGGGAACGGGGCAAGCCCGCCGGTGGCTCCTGCCAGGAGAGACTGCAGAGAATAAAGGCAGAGACAGAGGGGTCCCAAAGGGAATGAAGCCTGGACCTGAAGAGTCGATGTCCCCTCCCATCTCATCCAGGTGCTTCTAGAGTCCCAGGCCATGCCGAGTGAGGGTGGGGGACGTCACTGCAGTGAGTCCGTCTTGTGGCCATGATGCTGCGATGCTCTGAGGACCGCTCCGCTGCCCAGCAGCTTCCCACAGGAAGACAGGCTGTCCTTGCACAGCCACGGCCCCCTGGTCCTGAAGATGCTCAGCTCTGCAGCTAGAGAAAACCAAAGACACACGGAGTGCCATCCGAGGGATCCTGGCAAATGCTGGGTTTTGCCAAAGCCCCCACAGTTTACAGTCAGGGCTCAGAAAGGTAGAGCAGCCTGGCAGAGCTGGACCTAGTCTGCACCTCTGGACTCCTGACTCCTGAATGCTTCCTTTCTGACACCAGAGTTTTTCCGGAAAGTCTTTGAAAGGCATCAAGAAATAAGCAGCTCTGATCCAAGTATCAAAAGTCAGCTTCAAAATTGTGACAGGTGAGTGGTCAATATGGCCCTTTGCAAATAAACACCCCACCCCACCATTTCGTTTCCATGGTGCTGGGCGCCAGGAGAACCATTACTCACACTTTTCTGTTTTCCCCCCAGGCCCCCTCTCTGGCAAATGAAGCCACATCCCCACCTCAGAGGGATGTGCAAGGTGGCCATGGAATGACACATCCAGCAATCCTGAAGTCACTTCTCCAGCTGACATGCAAAAATAAGGTAGTAGAGGAGGCCCCAAAACAGCTAGTGTAGACATCACAAAATCTAGGTTCCAAAGTTCAGGCCGTTTGCTCACTGAAAAGCCCCTTAGACTCATTCAGATCCTTTTAACTCTTTTTTCACAAATAGTGCTAACAAACTTACCTGCCAGGTTTTTGTTTTTATTGTTGTTTTTCCATTGTTTGATCTGTGGAATATCAGAAGCAGTGAACAAATTAGAAGAAAGGGTTTGAACTGTTAATGACAGACATACTGAGAATTGTAGAAGTGATGGTTGTAAGACACCAGGTAGCAAAAAACGCAACAATAGAAGTCCCAAAAGCATTGAAACCTGGAATCATTTTAGCATAGGGCCAAATAGCTACGCATGTCTCCATGGACCTGAATGTATTACTGTGTGCCCGAATCACATATACAAAAAAAAGAGTTCTTCGACCCATCTTTTGATTCCAAGAATAATGGCCCAGCTGCACCCAGTTCAAAGGACTCCTAGAAGTCCATACGTCATTTTCAATGTCAAAAATGAGACACCCCTCCCTGCTCAGGAACCAGGCCCCTGTGTTAGCACTTCCTCTTCAGATGCACTTAACATGCAACAGACAGATGCACTCAGCACTTCCACCCCTTTAGCAGATGAAAATATGATTGTAAATTGGCACAAGGATTCCTCAGAGATGGTACACAGAAACAGAGCATACAGGATACTGGAGAAATGTCTAAAACCCTTGAGAACAGCCAACATTCAAGCTCCCATAAGCAGCTCGGAAGTTTCTATTTATCTTCAAATAATCGACATGCTCCAGACAATCTTTCTTTTCTGTTTATTGAAGGAGGCCCTGAGAGTCCCTCTAGGCCACTGCTGAATGGTTGGATGAATGGAGGGATGGGCAGTAAATAAATAAAACTGGTGACATGGCTGGAGTTATTTGAAAAAAACAAATCACCTTTCTTTCAAGACAGTCCCTTGCAGACTTCCGCTGATTCACACATTTCTCCCCATGAATCTGCATCAGTAAGGCCTGAAAGTATTCATATTTATATGTTTTAGATCATTTTTTTCTGCTTGTATTCTAGGGTGACATCCAACATTGAAAGGAAAAGTGAAGAATTGAAGAACATAGAAAGAGCTTCCCAGACAAGAAAAAGCTAAAGGAGTTCATCACCACCAAACTAGTATTGCATGAAATGTTCAAGGATCTTCTTTAAGAAGAAGAAGAAGAAGAAAGATTAAAAATATGAACAATGAAATGGCAATAAATACACATCTATCAATAATTGAATCTAAAAACAAACAAGCAGAACAGAAACCGACTCATAGACACAGAATATTCTGGAGATGGGAGGGGGTCTGGGTGAAAAAGGTGAAGGGATGAGGAAGTACAAATTGGTAGTTACAGAATAGTCATGGGGACATAAAGTACAGCACAGGGAATACAGTCAATATTATCCTAATAACTATGTATGGTATCAGATGTGTATGAGATTAATCGGGATGGTCACTCAGTAAGGATATATCATATCTAATCACTGGGGTGTACACCTGAAACTAATATAATATTGTATGTCAACTGTAATTGAAAAATAAAAAATTTTTAAAAACTGAAAAAATAAAATGATACTGATATCATCTTGAAAAAAAAGTTATTCATTGAGAAGTTTCTAAGTAACCAGATGGCTGGCATCAGTAGATAGAAGCTTTGTGTATCCATTCATTCAACAAATATTTATTAAGTGTCTGCTCCATGCCTGGCTTTCTGCTAGGCCCGGAAAAACCTCAAATTGAGTAAGACTGATTATTCAGTCAACCTCACGAAACCACATCGTCTTGAAGCAGAAGGAAGAAAGCGATCATGTGTGTAACTTGCTCCATACCTAGTACTGTTTTAGGTACCTTCCTACCATATCGTTTTCCGTTTCATGGCAACCCTCAAAGTAGGTACAACCCTTAAACAGACGAGGGAACTGAAACTTGGGGAGGTCAGATAACTTGTTCAAGCTGCATTACTAGCAAGAGGCACAGTGAGAACTGCAGCCTATTATTCTTCACAGCCCAGAGTAGGGGGCCTGTGATGAGCTGCAGAGAGCAGATCGGACGGGCTCTGCAGCCATCTGCTGCATCCCTTCAGGAAAACAATAAGCGTAATCCCATTAGACAGATGAAGAAACTGAGGCTCAGAAGTCAGTTGTGGGAATCAAAGGAAATAATATATATGGGGTCTCCTGGCTTTGGATCGGACACACACTAGGCACTCAGCAAACACAAATACGTGGGTACAGTCTCCAAACCCTCTTGCACACTGACGTCCCAGCCCCAGAGGCCCTCGATGCCAGCGTCTGCCCATAGTGAGCATCCCCAGACACTTCCAGAAGTGGCGGCCCGTGGCTGCCTGAAGCACACTGTTCTGGATTTGAAAGGTCTCACTCACCTGCATCCCTGTGTGCCCAGACCACACCAGGTGTGAAGAGGACAGAAGGAGAAGATACAGCCTTCCCTGGAGAGGTGACAGTTTAGCTCTGAAGACAAGGTCTGTCCAGGGAAGCACTCGAGAACTCAAGATTTCAGGAGCCAGAGTGGGGGGCAGAGGAGGCATGGCAGTCTCTCTTCCCACCTCAGCCTCCACTCTCTCCATCCCAAGAAGGAGCTGAGCTGACCCCTAGGCCCAGCTTCCTGGACAAGGGTGGCCAGGCCACCCCCCGGGTCCTGATGTGGGAGGAGTTGACTCTGCTTCCTCTTCCTCCCTCTCCCTCCTGCTCAGTCTCCTGTTCAACCATTGTCCCTCCTGACTTCTAAACCATCCGGGTATCTCCTGGCCTGTGGGAGGCCAGCCTTGCTCTGATGTTTGCCATCTACACTACCGTGACAAAAAAGGATCAAAAAGATGATTTTGTAAGTATGTTAAACCAAAGCCAGAGGGAGCAAGGTCCCCCCGCATTCCACCATTGGCAAACCCTGAAGTGTGGGTGTTAAAAGTTCAAACTCTTGAATCTGGCCTTTTGGATTATGTTCCAGCTCCATGACTTCTAAACAGTAAACCTGGACAAGCTAGTTAACCTCATTAGCCTTGATTTGTTCATCTATAAAATAGTTCTTCCCTCGAAGAATTGTGGTAAAGAACTAAGGTTAGTGAACTATGGTCCGTGGGTCGAAGCTGGCTCACTACATGGTTTTATGAAGTCCTGTGAGCTAAGAATGGTTTTTGCATTTTAAATCACTGAAAAAAAATTAAAAAATATTTTGTAACACACAAAATTACATAAAATTCAAATTTCAGGATCCATAAATAAACTTCTATTGGAACATAGCCACAAACATTTGTTTAAAAATTGCCTACGGTTGCTTTTCTGCTACCACAGTGAAGTCGAAGAGTTGCAACAGACACTTAGGGTGCACAGCCTAAAACACTGTCTGGTTCTCTACAGGAAAAATCTGCCAATCCCGCCCTGGCCAGGTGGCTCTGTTGAGTGGAGCGTCGTACCGTGCACCAAAAATGTTGCAGGTTCAATCACTGGTCAGGGGACATACCTAGGTTGAGGGTTCGATCCCTGGTCGAAGTGTATGGGGGGGGGGGGGCAACTGATCATTGTTCCTCTCTCACATCAATGTTTTTCTCTCTCCCTTCCTCTCTTTCTAAAATCAATAAACATATTGTCAGGTGAAGATTAAAAAAAAAGTTTGCCGATCCCTAGGAAGGAGAAAATGCATGAAGTGCCGATAACAGTAGATACCTACAAAATGTCAGCTATCATTTTCCCCTGTTACCACCTAGCTCCCATGTGCTTTTGGAGTTACAGTCCCAAGTAATTACCAAACTTTTCTAAGTTATTTCTTAAATCACTGCATACAACAAATTCCCCTGGAGAATAAATGGTGGTCTCTAGTTCTAATTGGCATTATTAATATGTAACACACTGATTGTGCTGAGCTCACAGAAAGACAATGGGAGAGAGGTCCCTCTCTCCCAACGTCATCCTCTAGATTTATTCTTATTGGAATACATGGTGGAAGGACCTGGGATGGAAGCAAATAATAACAAAGTCTCCAGATTTCTTGGTATCACGGCATATGGAAGGGAGAAAGGGCCTTAGGAGGGTTTCACCCAATCACCCCTGTTTTACAATGAGGACCCTGGGCACTGATGGTGGTGAACTAAAGGGACTTGGTCAAGAGCACCTAATGCTCTCTGACCACCCCCACATCTTGGCACCTCTCCTGCATGAGCTTCCTTCCCCTGGGATTTTAAACCCTTGACTCCAGTGACATGTCCTGACCGCCATGGGACGTGACCTTGACAACAGTGTACGTGCTGGTCCTCGTTTCTTAGATGTTAATAATCATGAAAGCAAATCAAAATCATTATTTAAAATTTATTTTATTTTTTTCATTGAGGTATAATCGACATATAACATTTTATTAGTTGGGTGTACAACATAATGATTCAATATTTGTATATATTGTGAGGTGATCACTAAAATAATTGGTTAACATCCGTCACCATACATAGTTATAAGCTTTTTCTTGTAATGAGAGCTTTTATGATTTACTCTTAGCAACTTTCAAATAATTATAGTCACCACGCCGTACATTATATCCCTGTGAGTTAGTTATTTGATAACTAGAAGTTTATACCTTTTGACCCCCTTCGCCTATCCCAGCCCCTTCAGATCCATTTTTAAAACAAAGGAGCATCTACCCGGCCCCAGCCTTGACACCCATTTCCGAGCAAACGCAGGCTCTTTAGTGTCCCCGATCAAATCTGTCCACGTTTAGTCAACTTCTTCACAGGGTCCTGGCACCAGCCTCACTCCACCGCCTGTCAAGGGCCCAGAACAAGCGAGAAAAATGAGGAGGCCCTGCCCGGGGCAGGGGGACGTGGCCCTCACAGCCTGCCCTTCATACACCAGGACAGAAGAGGCATTCATGCTCCTCCTCCATGTCGTGACACCCGCCGAAACCACCTTTAAGTGAGGAAGAAAGTCATTATTCAATGAATGGGGTTGCGTCCGTCGAGAACTTGCCCCCGGTGTAAGCCAGCGGACGTCTTGGCACTCTATGAAAACAAGGCTAAATTACTCACAGAGCCGAGTGAAGAGAGAGACGCAGGAAGTGAACCTGAAGCCTGACACACTGAAGGTCTGGGAGCCGAAAATAATAGGCATTGTTCTGATTTTTTTCAGAGGAACCGAGCTCAGAGATGGGCACGCCCCTTTGCAGAACCAAGGATTCCTGCGCCTGACCCTGGGCTTGTGAGAAGGTCCATAACTTCCTCCCATGACCATATGCCTTACCTGTCCATTAGGAAAATGCAGTCACCACACGCCTAGGCACAGGGTCACCCCAGCAGGGGTCTGATGGGGCCCAGGATAGCGCTCCCTTGGACTCCTCGGGGATAGAGAGTGTGGCGATCCGGCCAAGACAGCAAGAGGCCAGCCTGCTGAGAAGAGTCCCACATTTTGAAAAGAAAACAAAGTGAAATGAAACATATTTGACCTGAGAAGAAATAGAAGACCTCTCTAGTTGCCAGAGTGACAAATTAGACAGAGAGGCCAGGCAAAGGTGAAGTCCTAGGGTATCAGTCAGAGGAGCCCGGATGGAAGAGACCAGGCTGCGGGTGATGGGACTACTTATCCGGGTCGGGTCCAGTTGGGAATCCTGTCAGAATGCTCCACGGAGCTCAACACAGTCTGCTCTGTGTACCGGTATTTATCTAAGTCGTCAATTTTATAGCCACCCTGCCTTCCCAGTCGGCAGGAAAGCAGATATAGGTGCCTTCAAGAGGCCTGGCTGTGGTTTGCACCACATAATGACAGATGCCAAAAACAAAGGGGAGGGGAGAGGGCACTTGGGAGAGACCACAAAAGAGCCTTTATAATTATGCCTCTGCCTCACTGGGGGGCCTGCTGCTCCCTCTCCCCTCTGCGGAGGTGCTGGCAGGCTCTTGGGGTGCTGCCTTCCCAGGACGTGCAGGGCAGCTGCCTAGCACGCGTCTATTAATAACCGTGCAGGGACTTGCAGGGAGCTATTACATAGCTGTCTCTCTTCTCCAGGCTAAATAGCAGCAATCCCTTTAACCTTTCTTCATGGGCCTGATTTTCCATCCCTTTAATCATCCCTGTCACTTTCTGCTGCATGCGCTCTGCTCTCACCACATCCCTCCCCAGGCCGGAGACACCGAGCCAACTGGAAGAATGGGCCTCACGGCCTGAACAGCTAGCTGCTCCTTTTCTCTGCACTCCTGTTGGGCCTGGGAAGCCCATGGCCTTGGCTGCCCCCACCCCCACCCCAGGCTGACTTACTGCCATTCATGACCCACTGGAGCTCTTCCCTACTCCCATGGGGATGTTCCCTGTGACCAGAAAGTCACTAAAATCCAAGAATCTCCTCTAGGCTGATTTTCTCTTTCCAGCCAGACTCCAGCCTATCACATGGACCATGAGAACAGCCAGCTATCCTGCCGCCATCTTCCCCTGCCAAAACACTTTCAAGCCAGCTTTAGGAATAATTTTTCAAAGCAAATGTCATTTTCATCACGTCCGTCTCTGACTCAAGAGCCCTGAGGAGCTTCCTCTTACTTTATGGTATAGCAAGTGTAAACACCAGATTCTGGGTCCAGAGTGCTCTTTTCTGCTCCTTTCTAACCATGTCCAGATCCTTGTTCCAAAAGTTGTCCCTCATTAATATCCTCACTCTGTCCAACCTTCACCAGCCACCCATCCTCACAACATCCTATTAGATACTGTTTGGAGTGTATTTAGAGAGAGAGAGAGAGAGAGAGAGAAAGAGAGTGAGTTAGGGTTCTTTGAGAGCAAAGAGGAGAAAGCAACCCTGACTGGTGTAAGAAACAGGAATAATTTGAAAATGAAAGGCATCATTTGCAGATTTAAAAGAAGAGCTGAACTCCCCACCCTCGGAAAGGACAGAACAGGACAGCTCTGGAGCTCTTTCTAGAACATTGCCATCCGATGTTCGGCTCTTTCATTCTTATTTATTTTTGCTTAAGCTTCAGAGTTTGGGGACCTAGAATCTAAGACCAGCTTTGTGACGGGAAGATGGGGGAGCCCTGTACTGGCGCCCTCTCTGGAACCGCATTTGGTAGGGATAATTGCCAGACTTAGCAAATGAAAATACAAGATGCCCACCTCGATTTCAATTTCAGGTAAACAATGCATAATTGTTATAAACCTATCCCATGCAGTAGTTCCTGGATCTGTCTTCCCACTCTTCCTTCCCCCCAGTCCCACTCAGCAGCCCCTAGGTGAATGCACATCCCCTCTGACTGCCACAATACCCTGTTGTGCCTCATGCCTAACTAATTTCTTCAATCCATCCTCAAGGTTGCTGTGGATTTTATTTCTTTCTCTTTAATTTTAATAGCCCAGCTTAAACTGCCTCAAAACTATATACAGTAACTGACCCAAATAAGAAGGTTCATGCACCCTTTGGCAATCATTATTTATGTCTTTTTTACCTCTACTGAGGAAAAAACAAAACAAAACAACTTTCTTTGCCTTCTCTTTTTTGCCGAATACTTCGAAAACAGTCCTAATGTAATTTAGTGTTTATGTAACTTTTTCTAGTTTAACAGGCCTCTTTACATTTATTACTTTGTTTAGTATCATAAATTATCATAATTAGTTAAGTGGTTAGTTGGCACTGGTAGCTTAGCTCCCCATTTCACAGATGAAAAGCTAAGACTTGGAAAGGTCGATTATAAAAGCCAGTGTGGGCTCACAGTTGTAGACCAGGACTGAGAACAATGTGTTCCCTCCTCAGTACCAAGGGTCAGCGAGCTTTTCCTGTAAAGAACCAGGGGGGGAAGTATGTCAGACTTTGAATACCTCCGCCGTGGTCCATCCCTCAGTGAGTGGATTTCTGTTCCAATAAACTGTATGTACAGAGCTCAACAGGCCATATTTGACCCATGGGTTGCAGTTTGCTAACTCATGCCTCCTCTGTACTGCACTACGCACCTTTCAATCTTTGTAAGAGCTTTATAAGAGCTTGCCTCCCGTGGGGATGCCATGATTTCGACCTATATTAATATTAGCGTTTGATATTAATATTAAATGCTAATCTTTCCTTCCTTCTTGCCTCTCCTGTAGCAGTGTTGTTTGGATAATAACTATCTTGGTTTCCCACTGCACCTTTGGACCATCTTCGACTATAGCAAAGTTTTCTCATGTACAGTGAACACACTAAGCCCATCCTTCCTCCCCTGGATCCTCCTCGACCCGCATGTGGGAGCTATTCTGATAGCCCTTGGGAGGAGGAGCCTTTCCAGTACAGCACATTCCCCAAGGCCCCCAGAATGAACCAGAATCAATCATCCTTCCAGTTTGCACTTACTCTGGGTTTCATGTGCCTCCTTCCTTGGGCCTTCTCCAAGTTTATCCCAGGGAAACTCATGTCCTGGGAGGGTACCTCCACTAGGAGGTCTTCCTGTAGCCTTCTTCACCTCTGGTCCAGGAAGGACAGAGACTATTTAGTTCTATCTGCTGCCTGCAGAGTGGGAAGACTGACTCAAGTGCTCTTCCTGGGGAGGCAGGGGCTTCCCAGAGCAAACCAGCTAGTTTGGCTTATGCCTGTCACTGTTTATAGGTCCTAGGATAGTGAGGGTTGGGAACTGTGTATAAATAGCATCCTCCTGGGCAAGGAGGCTGGTTGCTTAGATGACTGCAGTTGCAAATCCTCAGGCATGGTGGCTGGCCACCTGGAACCAGAACTCTACAATGTAGGAGCCAGTGGGACAGGACTGACACCTCACATTAGGGATTCCAGACCTTTGAGTGGGCTCCTAGGTACTTGCGTGCGCCCCAAGCATAAAGTCCAAAAAGGCTGTAGAGTTCAAAGTTGCCCAAACCTTTCATTTACAAGTAAGGAAACTGAAGCCCAGAGAAATCACTTTAGTTTGTCATGATGCCAAGGGGTAAGGATTCATATTGTCTTTATAAGTAGTATCCATAAAGGTGTTGATGAACTTGATCAATGAAACTGAAATTTATAACTAGAAAGCTTCCCTCAAATATCAGTATATTTTATTTTAAATGAGAGGCAGAGAACGTATTCAACCCAGCACAGCCCAAGAGCCATGAGTGAGATCAGCTTTTTCAAAACACTTGAGATTTGGCTTTTTCAAGGCTTCCATGTGTTCCGAAGGCAAGGTTCTCTGGGAACACTCACAGCCCCCTCTAAATGTCTTCTTAAATTCTCCAAAAGGGGGAAGAGAGGCAGCAAAGGGTGGAAGGTACAAGGAACACTGAATGCCCTCGCTATACCATTTGGAAGTTGCGTGACCTGTTGCAAATAATTTAACTTTTCTAGCCCATGTTTTCTGATCTGTAAAAGAAGTATAATAACAGTACTTATCTTGTAGAGGTGATGTGATAATTAAACGAAATAATGCACACAGAATGCCTAACCTAAGGCTGACTTAATAGTAACTACTCAAATATTCACGGTGACTGCAATTCTTGTTGGCATGCCAGGCTTTTTGCCTTAAGTCCAACTCTCATTTTGAGTTGGCTTCTCTGCCCACTTTTCTGACTATGAAACAGGGATAATATGTTAGCTGGAGAGATGGGTAATTAGAAGTTAGTTAAGACCCGAGGAGAGAGCTCTGCTTCCTCACCCAGAGCCACAACTTGGCCCGCATGACCTCCAAGCTAAGAGGCAAGGTGCCTTTCTGAGCTGGGTCCCTGCCGAGGAGGTGGCCTCCAGGCCAGGACTCAAGCCATCTGGAAGGGGTAATGGGCAGTTGCATGTCACAGGTTCAAAGAATTAGGGTAACAGACAAGGAAATGTGAAAAAGGCTAATGCTTAGATTTATTTTTGCGGGGGATAATATTTCTGGCATTATGGTTTTTGAGTCAAAGGGTGTCATCCTTTGAAAGTCCTGCAGAGGAAGAACAAGGGAAATCAAGGAATCCCTACAGCAAAATGACAAAGAGCTCAGGACAGATCCTGGACAAGGGTCACATTATAGGGGTACCTCAGTGGACCTGACTGTAGTATTTGCAATATCACCAAACCCTTAAAATTAAAAAGACAAAGAGAAAAAGCAGACTGCCTAGGACTCCCTCTCTCAGCGGGAGGAGAAACATGCTAGACAAAACAACTCTTTCTGCTTTTCCCTGCATTACTTGGCCGCAGCAGAAACACTTCACAGAAAGCTCCAGAAGGGCTTGATATTGAGTTTGAAAAGTACAAATTCCCACAACAATCAATGACTAAAGTAGCAATATTTTAGCCCTTCACAGGAATCTGGTTATTATTACCATTAATGCCAAGTATCTTGTTTCTATTCTTTTTGATTTAAGGTAATTTTCTTCGTAAAAGGCCTGCTTTGTTAAGCTCTGTGCTGCCGCATTGGTTTCAGGAGAAAGAGAACTGGGCACATTGGGGAAGTATCGTGTTGTACTGAAACCCTAGAGGCCCTGGTTGTGAAGAACTCCTTTGTGTTTGCTCTGAAACTGATGTGGTTCTTCAGTCTTCATTTTCTAGTTCAGTGCACTGATTTCGGCATTGTCCAATCTGATGACGATATCTCTTTGAACATGACAATGTCCAAGGTCTCCAGGAGGCTGGGCCTACCTGGTCAGGACTGGCTGTGACTGGGCCAGAGGAGACCCGAGTCAATGTCCGTGTCTAGAACAAGACTACACAATTCAGGGTCCAACTTGTAGACAATGAGGAAGCACAAACACCAACGAGTGACACTCCAGCTCAGTGGTCCTCAACCAGGGGCAATTTTGCTCTTTCCTCCCTCTCCACCAGAAAACATTTGATAACATCTGAAGACATTATTGGTTATCACAACTTTGGGGGAGTGGTGGCATCTAGTGGGTAGAGGGCCAGGGATTCTGCTAGACATCTTACAAAGCACAAGACAGGCCCCACAACAAAGAATTATTCAGCCCTCAATGCCAGCCAGTAGTGTTGAGGGAGAGAAAACTTGAGACACGAAGGCACATAGAAAGCTCTGCCTGGGCTGGGCCTGGCCCACCTCCTTTGCCATATTTTGCCCCATTCTCCCTCACTCCCTCAACTCCAAGCACACAGATCCCTTCTAGTTCTTGACACCATTGTTTTCCCTCAACATATTCTGACCCTTCTGCCTGCCAGTCTCTTCCCCGCTGTTTCATCTAGTTAATGTCTTCTCATGCCCAGATCTCAACTCAATATATACTTTCTTGGGAAGCTTTTCCATCAAGACTAAGTCAAATCCCCTATTACACGCTCTCTCTTCTTTATTCTTTCTTTTTTCAAGGATTTTAAAAATGTCTTCATGGATTTTCGGAACTCCCCAAGCTCCCTACCTCTTAGCCCTCAAGCATATGGGCTAATACCACTAAGTATGGAGCCAGATGGTTAGTGTTTGAATCCCCATTCTGGTGTGTTCTAGTTGTGTGACCTTGGGCAAGTCCCTTAACCTTTCTGGGTGTGTTTTCTCCAGCATGAAGATAACAACTGTACCTAACTCCTAGGGTGCTGTGAGGATTAAATGAGAGATGCTTATACGGTGTTTAGGATAGTGTCAACCCCTATAAAAGTTTGCTTTAATTATTAATTGAGAATTAAAAACTATCCTGCTGAGACACAGAGGTACATAAGAAAGAGATGTGGCATTTTTCTTTCCCCAGTAGCCTCACTCACCATCTCTTCCCCGCCAGAGGCATCAGCTCAGGTCATTGGAGGCAGGGGAGTCAAAATCAACACTTTCTATTTAGAGATAAAGAAACTGAGACCCAGAGAGGTTAAAGAATTTAGAAAAATCACATAGCAGGTTTCTCTCCACCTGATAGGACTGTCTCTTCTCCTCACCCCTTCCCCCTCTGAGGTTATCACTGGTGCAATTCCGATCTACACTAAATGAATACCACATAGCAACCATCTGCATCTGACGACAGGTCCCTGCTCCCCAGCTTTCCTACAAAAGACCTGGGAGTTATAAGATCCAAGCTTATCAGAACAAAGCACACCCAACAGAGCACAGACAGATACCTAATCAGAGATATAAGGTGCTTACACAACAGCCTGGGGGGGAAAAAATCTGGGCCTGAAAAAAAAAGTAGACCAAGGGCAAATAATAACCTAAATAAATTAAGAAAATGCTCAGGCTGTCTCCTGAGGTTTTCTGCCATTACATCACTGACCCTGAGACAGGGCCACACAATGCCTCTGCAGGGCTGTACAAGGCAGGACCACACCTCATTTGTTTTAACTCCCTCAAAGCCTGTTTCACTCTTTGACACCCTCCCAGCCTCTCATGGTTGTTCTTACTCTTTGTCCACCCCCTCCTGGTTTCTGTAAGCTCACTCTTCGCCAACACTGTGGTGGTTTAGCCCAAAACACTCCTGGGGCCTTACATCTCAGGGAAGGCCATGTGCTGTGCAGACTGTGGAGCAACAATGGCCTCTGACTTCTTGGTCTGGCCATACCTGGGGAACCCAGCTCTGTCTGTGGTCCTACTCTTTCAAAAGCATATGAACAGACTGGGATAGCATAAAGGAGTACAGTCAGGAAAAGACACTTTATTATGTGGGGGACAACTGGGTGAAAAGGCTTAAGCCATCTTCAACAAATGTAAGTCTGTTGGGGTTTTCAGGTCCCAACAATGTTACAGAATGAGCTAATGTGAACTTCTAATT
>VMDR010003578.1:34943-70574 GCA_007922815.1 Macrotus californicus
GGGGGGGGGGGAGAAGGAACTCCTAGTTAAATGGCAAGCTTCAGCTAACACCTTGATGGCCCAGGGAGATATTGACCCAAATACAGGCCCTAATGTCTAGAGGCTGGAGTTTTATTGCCATCAAAAAGTGAAAGGTGGGGCTGTGGAGTCCTGTGATAAAGAATCTAGGGCCCTGGCTGGTGTGGCTCAGTGGATAGAGTGCTGACCTGCGAACCAAAGGGTCACTGGTTCAATTCCCAGTCAGAGCACATGCCTGGGTTGCAAGCCAGGTCCCCAGTAGGGGACGCATGAGAGGCAACCACACGTTGATGTTTCTCTCTTTCTCCATCCCTTTCCCTCTCTCTAAAAATAAATAAATAAAATCTTAAAAAAAAATAATCTAGAAGCACTGAGTGGAGACCCTGAGAGGACAATTGCTTCCATTTAAGCTCCACTCATAGGCCCAGGGAAACCCTGTGATATGACTCTCATTTCAGAGTTTCAGGTAAAGAAACAAAACAACCCCTGAGGAACAAAACCTCAAATCATCCCCAAACACAAGTGTGTTGGCAAAATATATATTCTTTACCTGGTGTATTAGTCAGGGTTCTCCAGAGAAACAGGAACAATATGGAGTGTCTGTATATATATATGTGTGTGTGTGTATAAAATGAGAGAGAGATACCAATTTTCTTTAAGGAATTGGCTCATGCAATGGTGGGGACTGACAAGTCTGAGATCTTCAGGGCAGTCCTGCAGGTTAAAACACTGATCTGTCCAGACTCCCTTGCAGCTGGGGTAGCATGTGTTGCAGATCTGGCCAATGAAATATAAATGCAATATAGCAGTAGGCTTCCAGGAACAACGCTTTCCCCTTTCCCCTCCACCCTTTTCCCTTCTACCTAGAGTGAAGACACATTGTTTGGCAGGCACCTTGTGACCATAAAGAGAGGACAAAGTCACGTACCAAGGACAGGAGAGACAGATGATAAAAGGAACCTGGGTGCTTGAGGATGTCTGTAAAGAGGTGTCCCAACTCCGGACTACTTAACTCTGGCCTTCTCATTATAAAATAAAACCCTTGGTATTTAATCCATCGTTTTCTATTATTTGCAGCCAAATACAATCCCAAATTGCACCGCATGTTAAAAACTTAAGGATAACCACTAAAAGAACAGAATTTGAATGTTTTGACTTTTAAAGCAGTAAACGAAAAAGAAATGAAATAAAGAAAACTCAGTCAATATAATAGAAGGGAGAAGAGAACTATGGAAACGAAGAGATTAAAACAAAAACAATAAGATATCAACATGTCAGTATATTGATAAAGTAAATAAAAATGAAAAGGATTAACGCTACATGTTAAAAGATAGAAATGCTAAGATCAAACAAGAAATCTAACTTTTTGTTTTTTTCTAGTAGAGCTACGTTTTAAGTGTCCACTAAAAAACAGGAAGATTGAAAGCAGTGAGATTGGAAAAAATACACCAAGCAATCACTATCTAAAAGAACAAGAGATAAAGCAATATTAAAGTCAGAAAAAAATAGGGAAATAGTTATAAAATGATTTAAAAAAAAATTTTGTAGGAAAATGACAAACTTGGGTATACCTAAAAAGAAAGGAAAGGAAAGGAAAGGAAAGGAAAGGAAAGGAAAGGAAAGGAAAGGAAAGGAAAGAGAGAGAGGGGAACTGACAAATTCACCATCGTTGTGACAGATTTGCTCTGAAAGCAGCAAAGTGACAAATGAGTGGAAGTTACAGACAGGAAGGACATTAACTCAGTCTATAGAGGAACTTTTTTGACTTGTAGAGCTGTCCCAAAGTGAAATGGGCTGGCTTGGGTGGCAGAGCTCCAGAAACAGGGAGGTTTTGCAAATCTGTATGACCCTGGATGAGGCTGTTGCTGGCACATGCAGGTATCTCACACTCAACTCTGTGAGGGCAGGAATCATGTCTGTTTAGTTCACGCCTACTGACCCAATGCCTAGAGCAGAGCCTGACACCAAACAGTCATCAATAAATGTCTACTAAATAAATTACTCAGCCACGAAAGTGGATACAATCACCTCTCAAGTGCTCTCCTATTCTAAAATTCAGTGATTCTGACATGCTCATGCCTCTGCTCTTTGTCCTTATTCCATTCTGATGCCCAGAATCACCACGAACCCAGGAGACTTGAGGCGGCACGGAGAGGCAAGGACGGGGAGAGGAATGGACGGAAGAGTAGTCACACAGAAGCCTGGAGGATGGGAGCCAGCTCTGCGAAGAGCTTCCAAAAGTCTTCCTGCCACAGAAATTCCACTTGGCCACAGTTGCTGCCCTGGCCGTGGGCCTGGAGGGGGATGGTGGCTGGCCTGCCGCACAGGGCTTTCCATCCAGCACATCTTGTCTGTGTTGCTTACAAGGGTGGAGAAGTGTGACTGTGAGCAGGTCACCCGGTTGGGCAGGTCCATAAGCCAAAGCTTCTCCCACACACTGAGTTCTGGGATACATAGGAAGGGGATGAGCTCCCCAGCTCTAGGGAGTCTTGAGGTCATGGAGGGACAAGGTTTCTGTACTTGGGATCCCTCTAGTCTGAGGGGGAAACACAGCCCCACCCTCATGGAGCCTGTTATGAACTGAAAGTTTGTGTCCCTGCCCCATCCCCCCAATTTCATATGTTAAAATCTTAACCCCCAATGTGACGGTGTTAGGATGTAGGGCTTTAGGGAGGCCATTAGATCACGAGGGTGAAGCCTTTGTCCCCCCGGAGGAGAGCTCCCTCACCTCTTCTATCACATGTGGTCACAGTGAGACTTAGCCATCAGAGAACCAGGAAGCGGACTCTCACCAGACACTGAATCTGCCAGGGCCTTGATCTTGGACTTCACAGCCTGCAAAGCTGTGAGGAATAAGTTTTGTTGTTTATAAGCCACTCCATCTATGGTACTCTGTTATAACAGCCCAAACGGATTAGGACAGAGCTGCCAGAATGAAGGCTACATACCGTCCCTCTCGTCAGGAAGAAAGTCAAATCCAATGGAGCAGAACTGGCCCTGTCCTCAGAATGCCCTGGTCAGAGTCAGCTGTATCTCCTGCCATCCCACCCGTGTAAGACAGAGGAGGGAGGGGAATAGCAGGCTGAGGTCCCTTTCTGTGATGAATGGAGCCTGTGAGCATTACGGTGAACCGGCTCCTGGGGGACATTCCCACAGCCCCACCATCCGGGTTAGGGCTCCCTTCCCTTCCTTCCCTCTGCACCATAGTTCCTGACCCACTGGAGTGACTCTGAGCCCTGAGCCTATTTCTAGCTCAGGAATGTTGGCCCTTTCGTCCTGCCCTGCTTTCCCTCTGCTCTGTTTTTGTTTCTTTCCCACCCTGTCTCCCCCACCCCCATTTCCCAAGCTTGCTCCTGGGAGACCAGACCCAACAGCCCACTGGTGATCTTGTTTTACATGAGACATTTCCAAAAAAGACAAAAAAATCCTTTCCAGGAAAATGCCATTTTAAAAATTCAGCTCCAGACACTGCGGCAACATTAGGAAAACAAAGGACTTGGCAGAAAGGTTTTCTGAAGCGGGACTTTCTGAAATACCTTTTCCAAATTGCCTCCAGTGGGAATGATGCCAAGGGGCAGCTCTGGAACACCAGGCAATTTTGGATGGACAGTGACTGCTGTTTTTCACACCATCCCGGCCTTTCCTTCCCTGGAATCTTCTCCCAGGCCCACGCAGAGAGCGCCTCTCAAGGGATGCCAAAGAAAGCAGCTGTCTCTGGAGGGTCAGGAAATGCTGCTGGTTCCTCCCTCCAGAGGAGACTGCTCAGCCCCTCTCCAGCCATCACTACGCTGTGGAGCCAGGCTGGAGGCCCAGAGGACAAACTGCGCTTAGTAGGGAGCTGTCATCTCTTATCACCCAAGTGACAGAAATATGCAATTTTCCCTGGGACCTACACGGCGGTGCTTTTCCTCTTGCATGTATCAGGTAAATCCTGTTGATGTCATGCAGAAAATAACAGTAATGGCCACTATTAAGCACGTCCCATGTGTCCACACTAGCCTATTCTTCATATTTGTTTTACCTCATTTGATCCTTATAGCAAGTGTTATGGGCTGAGTTGTATCCCCACCCTTCACCCCCCAAAAACTCCTATGTTGAAGTTGTAACCCCCCTAGTACATCGGAATGTGACTGTATTTGGAGACGGGATTTTTAAAGAGGTACTTAAATTAAAAGGAGGTCTTTAGGGTGGACCTGATCCAGTCTGACTGGAGTCCTTATAAGAAGAACTGTAGAGCCCTGGCTGGTGTAGCTCAGTGGATTGAGCACGGGCTGCAAACAAAAAGGTCGCAAGTTCGATTCCCAGTCAGGGCACATGCCTGGGTTGCAGGTCAGGTCCCCAGTAGGGGGTGCACGAGAAGCAACCACACATTGATATTTCTCTCCCTCTCTTTCTCCTTCCCTTCCCCTCTGTCTAAAAATAAAAAATAAATAAAAAACCTTTAAAAAAAAAAAAAAAGAACTGTAGACACAGACAGACATGGCCACAGAGGAAAGACCATATGAGAACAGAGCAAGAAGGCAGTCATCTACCAAGGAGGGAAGCTTCAGAAGAAACCAAACACCTTACTAACACCTTGATTTTGGACTTCTAGCCTGCAGAACTGTGTGAAAATGCTGTTTTTTTAAGCCACCCAGTCTGTAGTATTTTGTTGTAGCAGCCCTAGCAACCTAATGCAACAACTCATAAGATTAATGTTATTATCACCAACTTGCAGAGGGTAAACCAGTCTCAAGGTGCTGTGAGACTTGCCCAGCAAGCCAATAAGAGAGCTCCAATTTGAGAATCAACCGCCTGACTCCAGAATACAAACTCTGAAGCACTGCATTTGACGGATTCTCTTCTGTGTCCCACTCTGTATGTGCATGTTTTATTTATTTCTTGCTGCATAACAAGCAACCTCACAATATAATGGCTTAAAATAGCAACACATATTTTGTTCATTCATTAGTCATTGGGAGGGGCTTTGTGGGCCTAGCTCATCACTGCTCCACTCGGTGTCTGCTGGGACGGCCTCAAGACTAGACCAAATCATCTGAAGTCTTGCTCATTCATTTGCCTGGTGATTCGTGCAGGCTGTCCAGCTGGGACCTTAGATGACGCTGTTGGTCCAAACATTCCATGTGGCCTGAGCTTCCTCCTAACACAGCAACCGGTTCCAAGGGTGAGCATCCTGTGAGACAGAGCCAGGGAGAAGCTGTGTCACCTTTCATAACCCAGTCTTGGGAGAACGGCAGCCTCACTTTCACCACATTCTCTTCCTTAGAAGCCAGTCATGTTCAAGGGAAGAGAAGTCTGATGCTGACTTTGATGGGAGGAGTGTCAAAGAATTTGCAGCCATGTTTTAAAGACACCAGGGCATGTGCTTTTGACACGGTTGTCCATATTTTGTCAGGTGTTTGTTTACTTACCAGTAGCATCGTATCACTGAAAGAACATTAAACTGGGGGCCCAAGGCCCTGAGCAAGAGACTCCCAGTTGTGTGGGGCCATGATTCCATAGCCCATGCATGAAAAGAGCAGGACCTGCTTCCAGTTGGGCCACCTTCCTTTGCATGGGACTGAGGCTACTGAACTCCATTCCAGTCTCTAAAATAAATACTCATCCCCAGGAGAAAGAATTTTAGGACGCTGGTCTTCTGACACTTCCTTGGACTCTCAGTTATGATAACCTGAGTTCTACCTTGTTCCTGTGCCCAAGTGGCTGTCTTGGAATTGTCACAATCCATGTATGGAGGACTTCCTCAGTGCTGGGCACAACCACTGGCACTTTGTGTTTGTTATTTCACTTAGTCATCCTATCAACCCTGGGAAGCAGGTAACATTATTCAGTGACATAATTACCCATTTAACACATGAAGAAACTGAAGTCCAGGGGCAGTAAGTAACCTTCCTAAAAGTTAGTGGAGGCAGAGCCTGAACTACAGGTTGTGCCCTGGCTGGTACCATTTCCTCCAGGGCCTGGCATCCTGCCCCTGGACCCTTGCCCAGCATCCAGGGCCTGCTCCCTGTTGGCAGGCTTCCTGCACAGCCCACGGCCTGCCAGGACATCTGACGGCTTCTGGATTGTCCGTCTCTCTGCTCCACTCACCTTTTGGGGCCTCGCTATGCTTTCTGTTGGAGCTTATCCCTGCCCCCATTGTGAACTACTCAATGACGCCTACCTGGGGACAGCCACCACACTGTGTTCAGCTTCCCAATCTATGTCCCAGACCTTCACATCTGCCCCAGATCACCTTGGTAATGAGAGAGTGCTTTGGCATGGCCAGAGCACAAGACCAAGCAAGACAGCAACGGGAATGGACAAAATCTAAGGTCCCAGAATCAGATCCATCTAGGTCTAAATCCTGATTCCACCATTTATTATTAATGTGTAAGGATAATGAGGCCCATGTTGCCTCATTGTGAAGATTCTCCATGAGTTAATATGTGCACAGGGCTTGGCCCTGTGCCTACCATATAATAAATGCTTAATAAATATTAGTCATCTTTGTTGTTGTTATTCTCAAAAATATTTGTAAAAGATCCACTAGAAAGCTGAGCATATGGTAGGCATTCAAAAGTGATAGCTGTTAATCTTGTTGTTTAAGTCCTGGAAAAGCTACAGGAATTCAGAGAAGGGCCAGATAACAAGGTAGTGAAGACAGAAAACAGGCTGCCCAAGCAACTGTGCAGATCTGCAGCTCTCTGCCTAATCCTAGAGCTTGGGTATGACTGGCCTTGATTAAGTGGAAATGCCTTTTTACAGAACTCCCATCTTCATCTGCCTCAATTAGGAGACGACAAGAGCTTCCTGAGCTTGGAAGCCCCTGAGAAAAGACACTTTCAAGAGAGAAAATCAGAAACACCCTCTGTGTTCCTGCCCAGCACCCCCTGCTATGACAACATGAGCCACTGGCCACCACAGTCTGCCCTGCTCATCCAGTTGTCCCACGGGTCTGCGATTTCACAGGCTTCATCTGAGGCTGTCAGTTAGTTCTCGGAGAGCTGGGGAACGTGATCAGCGTGTGTAATCATTTCCCAGCCTCAAGCCCACTCCAAGTTGAGCTGTTAGCAAGAGACGAGCAGAAAGTAACTCTCAGGTTTATAAAAGACGAGCCGTCACAGGCACATACACAAACACACACGCATCTTTGAGCATTGGGTGCTACAATACTGGTATTGTCCTCCCCCATCACCTTTTTCCTGCTGCTACTTTCCCAGGATCCTCAGAGCCACATTCACCAATGCTCACAGCTCCTGGGTCAATGTCGACCAAACTGTGGGGTGTATAAAGTGAAGCAGACCCAATGGCTTAGAACGATGTCACCAGCTCAGTTCTAACTGCTTGGCTCCTGTGTTCTTCCTGATTTTCCTTCAAGCCAGATGATCAATGAGGTGACAGCAATTTCCCCCAGACCACTCTCATTTCCCTCCTCCAATCTGACATGGATCTGGTGCCCTCTGCAATGACCTCTGGAGCCCACATTACTGCTCGTGTTGCCTCTGAGTCTGAGTTCTCCCCTCCCGACTCCAGGCTTGGTCCACTCTGCTACAACCCACCCTTCTGCCCTGACTTCTAGTCCCTGATTTTGCCTAGAATCCAGCTCTCCTCTGTATTAGTCTGCTATCTCTGATAATACCATGTAATAAACAATCCCCAAACTTTAGTGGCTTATAAAAAAACAGACAATTCTTTTTCTCACTCACAGTCAGTGGGTTGGATGAAGTAGCTCTGATTCAGGCTGTGTGGTCAGGTACAGATGAGTTTCACATGTCACTCATTCTGGGGCCAGCAGCTCCCTAGGGCAGTCTCTTCTCATTATGGATGAAAGTAGCACAAGGAAAGGTTAGTGGAGACTTTCCATGACTCTTCAACTCAGAACTGGCCACATTATCAAGTCCACCCACATTCCACTAGCCAGAGCAAGTCAGCTGGCCAAACCCAGAGTCAAATGGATGAAAATATATTCTCCACTTATTCTAGTAGACTGTGTGCAAAGTCACATGGCAAAGGACACGGACATGTACTTCTATTACAGGCAGGGAGTAAAGAATTGGGAATAATGATCCAATATCCAACATTACTTAAACTAGCACCCTTTTATGAGCTCATCTGAGGGAACTTCTAGCTCCCTGCTTGCCTGCCAGGCTTCCTCCCTTCTTACCCCAGCTCAGGCTTAGGGGCTGGCTCTCTGTGGACAGAGCTGTCACATGAAGACCCCTGACCAATTGACTGCCAGCCATTGGCTGTCACCTGCATTTCCTGCCATGATTTATCCACCTGATTGTCCCTCCTGAACTCTTAGAGAAGCTCACCAGCCTAATTAGCTTCTCAGTCCCTAGCACATCCTGACTTCAGAGAGACAGAACCAAGAATTGGGAAGCTGGAAAGCTATTGGGGAGCCAAGTAGCGTCTTCCACTCTCTCACACCCTCTTGCTATATGTTTTCTCTCTATGCTCTCTCTGTACATCTGCTTCAGTTTTCTCTCTGGGCACCCGCTTTCTCTGTTCTTCCATTGTCTTGGTAGGATAGGGCTTGCTCCAGCTCCAGGGCTCCAGAAGCTCCCACTTTCAGCACTATTAGCAAGCTGAAGAGCATTCCAGTGTCTCACTTCCAAAATCCCAGAGAAACCCCAGTCAATCACGGCCGGGACCATGTAGCACAGACATGGTTATCCACCCCTCTAGATGGAAGAGAAGAATGGTGTGGCTGTCAAACGTTAAAAAGAAAAAAACAAGACTCCAAACTGGAGTCCTCTGGGCTGGCTCTGGTCACAAGATGTATTTAGTTTGGCCACAGTATTTTTAAATGTTTTGTATTACTTGACAAGATTTAGAAATTGAGAGTCAAAATATCAATCCAGAATTTTTCTTAAGAAAGTAAATGCTCTCAACTGGAAGAAAGTGTGAAGGTACCCTGTGGGTCCGACATTGTTTTGTGCTCTTGATCTAGCTGTGGCTCATACTTTCACGTTCCATTTGTGAAAAACCCATCAAGCTATACTCTTAAAATACACCTATTTTTGAATATTTATATTACACTTCTTTTAAGTTTTAAAAATTTAGAAGATCTGGCCCTGGCTGGTGTGGCTCAGTGGATTGAGTGCTGGCCTGAGAAACAAAGGGTCCCCGGTTCGATTCCCAGTCAGGACACATGCCTACATTGTGGGCCTAGTCCCTGGTGAAGAGGTGGGTGTGAGAAGCAACCACACATTGATGTTTCCACCATCTCTTTCTCCCTTCCTTTCCCTCTCTCTAAAAATAAATAAATAAAAATCTTTTTAAAAAATTTAGATGATCTTGCCGCATTGGAGCCACATTCCAGCAAGGGATAAGTCAACTGGAGCTGAGTAGTTTCCCATAGTGCCCTACTCCCCATTCCCTTCCTGTCACTGAGGCTGGGGGTCAGTAGTCATTCATCTTCATCTTGGATACGTTCTTCTTATAATAGAGTTAAGAAGAAAGTAACCTTTTTTTCTTTTACTTCCATAACTCCATCAAAATGGGAGAAACAAAAGCATGCCAGAGAAGATGTTCTTTTTTCTTAGAAATATTGAAAATAGATTTTTCTCTTTTTTTCAGAAGTTAAAAACATTCTTCCAAGTTTGACCTGTAAATAAAATGTGTCAGTATCGAAAAAATAAAAAAGAAATCTAGCCAAAAGGGCTGTGACCAGTATGTGGAAACTTGATCTAAAAGGAAAGGATAGATGCTTTAACATGTTTTATTTTTCAATGCAAAAAAAAAAAAAAGGTGAGAATACTGCTCAGGCATTGAAACCTTTCATGAATGGTGAGTTTGTAAAAGAGTATCTACTGAGGACAAAGGAAAATTATGCCTTGAACAGAAATAAGTATTTGCAAATGGAAGACTAAACAGAAATGCTGTTGCTCAGCAAGATAATGACATGGCTGAGAACTTACAGGACAGGCTGTATGAAAAAGTTCAGTCATTTGGGGCATTTCCTAGGGAAGCGTATGAGAGCCCAGTTAAAATAATACCACACAGTCAGCTATATTTATTTATGGTTCCAAAAAGACTTGGACATGATTGGAGAATTTTTGGGCATGGTGTCCATCACAGGCACAACTTCAGGAAATGGCTTAGCTTTGTGTGTTGAGAAGTCATGAAAAATTTTAAGCAGACAGGTCAAAATTAGTAAGCCAGGCTATGAAACAGAGCTCCTGAGATGCTCAGCATTAAGACTGACCCTGTTTTCAAACTTAAATCCCAAATGGCAAATTTTGCACAACCACGGAACCTAAATGATTTACCAGGAATTTCTTTGTGCTAATAAGTTAAAATAGAATGTATCATGGACTCAGTAAATTGGATTCACTTCCATGACTGAAAGTATAGAACTTTCAATGCTATACTTGATTCATTGGATACTCAAAGTCATAATATTCATGTGTTCTGATAAATTAAGGGTAGTTGTTGTATAATGATGGAGTCTTTGATTTGCAGATGGGTGGAACAGTTGAAAAATTATTAAACTTGTGTTTATCATCCAACAAAAAATGCTTACCCCAACTCACCCACAAATATTGGATTGAGGTATTGATCTTCAGTAAATATCACAAGCCATCTAGCCATTTGCATACTTCCCTGCATGAATCTTCACATGTATGCAAGTGGGCTATTGAATTTGTTCATCTTTACTGAAATTATATCTTCGGGAAACTCATTTGCCAAAAAGAAATCTGGCCCACTTTCCTATACTGAAATCAATCATCAGAAATGAAAGAGATTACTTAAACTGCTCTCCCAAAATTGTGGGGTTGAAAACAGGATTCCAAAAACGGTTCTAATTTTATGAAAATTAACTCCTGTTATTTGACTCACCTTTCTTAATTAATACTGTGTGATAAACGGAATTTTTGAACCACAACAGAGTCCCCAAAACTAAATTGTGCCACATTAGAATGCCAAAATTCTATGAACATCTCAGGAGTAGTTACCCTAAATATAAAAACCATCACACAAAGATTCTATCCATGTTCAGCCATGAGCAGCTGTTTCCCATTATGAAATCAAAAAGAAAAACTATTGCTCTTAGTTAGAGGATTCAAGGCTGAATTCTATACAGCACATCGCAACATGAAATGCAAGACCCAACACTGACATGCTGGGGCAAAGGAAAAAGTGTCACATTTCTGGTTCTAAAGCAAAGAAGTAATGAGTTATGAAGGAAAAAAAATAATTAAATATTTCTATTTTTTCAAATGTTATGTTTTTCAATTTCAAACTTAATATATAATCTCCAGTATCACACATGTTTGTATTATGTTATGTGTTTATGCCATGGTCAAGTAAAAATGAAAGAAAGTCTGATTACATTTCTGGCAGTTGATTTTTCTTACACCCAGCCCACTTTATTCACTTTGTTGTATTTCTGGATTCTGCAGGAATCTGAGTTTGCAACCTCTGGTGTACTATATATATTTTTTTCACTATGTTTTTACCATTGAGCAAGTGAGCTTACATTGAAAAATAATATGTAAAAAATTCAGAATAGAGAGCTCCTCTTACCATCTTGACAGCACTCACAAAAACAAAAACATGTATTTATAGGAAATATGCATACATAAAATGTATTTTAATTAAAAATGGAATCATATCACACAAAGTTTTATAGGTTTTCTATATTATTAAGTGTTCTACAACTCAAGATTTTAATAGCTGCATATTATTCTGTAGTATATTTGTAATAACTATCTTAACTTGTCTGCTGCATATGTGTGCACATTTTAAGAGTATTGGTCTTAAGATCAGTCCTGGTTCTCCCCTTTTCTTAACAACCGCCATGTTTTTACCCATAATGTCAAATACCCAGCTCCTTCATTTTCACTTGTAGTTTCCAGTAAAGGCTGGACTTGGTTCCAGTGAGAACTTGGTAACTCTCTGAGGGAGCTAAAATAAAAACTCAACTTCATGGGCCCTTCTTGAGCCCAATAATCTCCGGCTCACTGACCCTGAGCTTCATTTTCTGAACCTTGGTAATTATTATTTGCTCAGAGGGCGACAATTTTGCTGCATGATGAGGAGTCTCCAGTTGGTTCATTCACCTATACAGACCACCTTGAAGAGAGCCAGAGCTACCCCAGAAAGATTAAAAAACTATCCAAGTAAGAGATGCCTAAATATGGGGAAAGAAAAAACCTCTCTGAGGTTAGGACCAACTGCCCGCTGCCACCTAGCCAGTCCAGATACCACAGCTATTTTTACCTTGGGCTTGCATCACCTGCCTGCCCGTGTTCCCAACCCCACTCCCACCACTATTTGTATTAAACACATATGTCCACAAATCTCAGACCTCCTGGTCCAGAAGAGATATAAGAGTAATTGGAATGCCTCCAATCTGACTGGGGAGGCAGTGCTGTCAATAAGGAAGCCTGTTTAATTGGGAAATCATCTTTCACATCCTTGGGAATCCCCCAGTTTGACAAGAGAACTCCACCATCAGGAAGCCTTTCACTTGATGAAAGAAATCCAGTTTTCTGCTCTGATCAAAGGCTCCCAGAAAATGTGCTGATGGCATCAAGTTGGCAGTGCAAATAAGCACATGAAAATAAGCAAGAACTTGCAAGGTGGGGAAAAGACCTTCAGACCACCTGCTTAGGCTGCAGGTCCAGGATGGCAGAGAAGGAACGAGGGAAGAAGAGTGTCCCTGGTAGCAGCTGAAAGAGGGACATCATGAGCTTACCAGGGCAAAAATCTGTAGAATAATTATCCTTAAAAGAAATGATAAAGATCCACATTGAACAGCGTAACAGTAAGTTTTTAAGTAAAAGCCTCAAAATTGTATGACTAAATATCACAGAGGAGCACACGCATTCACCTTCTCTCCTTTATTAGGCCCCATTAAAATTAAATTTTTAAGGTAGTAATCCCTAATAAGGAAAAAATGGGAGGAGCCCTTCATCAAAGGAAGAATTTCAGCCCATTTCTGAAAAAATAAAAGTCGGTCAAAGAGAATGAGCTAGCAAAGCAAAGTAGGCTGCAGGGTCGGAGTCTTGACCTCCTAGAATTTTTTGGCCATCCCCTGGAGAGGGTCATGACCTGGAGGCAGCAGACAAGTTGGCTGATGAAAGCTCACAGTGAAAGATGAGTTCAAAACCCATATACAGCTCCTCCCCCCACCTCAGCTGACGAAATTGCCTGTAACCAGGTGTTGAGTCCTGAGGCTAGAGAGAGGAGAGAGAGAAAAAAGGAGGAGAGAGGGCCCTGGCTGGTGTAGCTCAGTGGATTGAGCACCAGCCTGCTAACCAAAGGGTCCCCAGTTCAACTCCCAGTCAGGGTGCAAGCCTAGATTGTGGGCCAGGACCCCAGTAGGGGGCGCATGAAAGGCAACCATACACTGATGTTTCCCTCCCTCTTTTCCCCTGTCTCTAAAAACAAACAAAATCTTTAAAAAAAAAAAAAAAGGGAGAAAGGAAAGAAGAGGGAAAGGGACCAGAGGAGATGAGAAGAGAATGCAGGAGAGCTCTTCTCTAAGGAAACCTCATTTTCTAGAACAGAAGCAGCAAGAGCTGTTGGTGCCCCAGAGTAAAGAGAGCTTCAGCATCCTGGCATTTCAGAAACCCATAGCTCAATGGCCAGCCCCACCCCAGCCCTCATTCTCACTCTAACCAAATCCTTCCAGTGACCACCCATACACACAGCCCCCAAGCATACTTCTTGTCCTTCATTCTCACGTATGAATGACAGCAGAGGCTCCCCAGATACCGAGGAACGCCTGCAACATGAAAGAGAGTTGTAAAGAGCTAGATCCTCATCCATCATAGCCAGAAGTCAGAAGATAATGTCTGAAGTTGATAAATCAAGAAGAAATGGTATAGCAATATATTTAGAAATGCTTTAGAACTGAAAACAGAAAAAGATAAAAGTAGATGCCTCTCGGTAGCAGAGCAGGAGGCAGAGGAGTGGGGTAGAAAGGGCAGATGACTGTTGTTTTTCATTGTAAGCCCTTCAGTGCAATTTGGTTTGATTTTTTTTAACTTTTAAAATATTTTTAAGAAAAGGTTACATGGTGAAGCTATTGACATAAAAGGAATCATCAGAATAATTTATTGCTATTACTCTTAACTTTTTGTTCCTGAAGTTTTAGTTTTTCTTCCTAATTTTTTAAAGATTTTATTTATTTATTTTTAGAGAGGGAGGAAGGGAGGGAGAAAGAGAGGGAGAGAAACATCGATGTGTAAGAGATACATTGATTGTTTGCCTCCCATATGCCCCCAACTGGGGACCTGGCCTGCAACTCAGGCATGTGCCCTGACTGGGAATCAAACCAGTGACCTTCTGGTTTGCAGGCCTGCACACAATCCACTGAACCACACCAGCCAGGGAATGTTCCTAATTTTTTTAAGCAACCAGTGTATATGGAGATTCTCTAGCAATTGTTTCCTATATGTCCATTCCAAGCAGTATGTTACCTTATGGTTCAGGGAATTGTTAAAGAGTAGGAACCAAATTACATAACCCTTAAGTTTTCCTTTTTTGTTTGCCAATTAAACCAAGGAGGAAAAAGAATTTAAGATCTAAAGCACCAGTCAGACTCTCCCATCACCCCCAATATTTCTTGAGCACATACTTTGTGCCAGACCAATATTGCCAAGGCTGGAGACGCAGTAGTGAAGGGACAAAGTACGATCCTGGAACTCACATTCCAGCGAGAGATGGGGGAAAACTATCAACAAAAAAAATAATTAATAAAAGGGGGCGAGATCAGATAACAGAACAGGGGCGATGATGAGAGCCGGTTCTATCAGAGGTGTGTACACAGGGACCCGAGCAGGTGACAAGTTGAGCATGTGGTGACAAAGAGTGGCTGCACCACCAATACAGGAGGAGACTGACAAGAGTTTAACAAGGGAGCTCCCAGGGAAGAAAACACCACAAGCAGCTGTGCTCTGAACTCGGCCCTATCTGAGACCTCTCCACCCAGCCAGCGGATTCAGAACTCAGAGGAGACTCCATGAGCTCAGTAAGAAAGAGCTTACAGCTTTCTTCCTCAAAAACCTCCAAGATAAACAGAATAAACACCAGTTGGTCTCAGCTGGTCGCCCGTTGGCCTGCCTGGAAGAAGGGGTGCCAGAGATGGCTTCTTGAGGTCGCTTCCAGGCCTGCATTTCTAGGAAATAGACAATTGCGAACAACATGGGTTTTATTATCGTGACATCTCTAAGGCCTCTGCATAAAGCCCACGTTTAAAAATATAAACATGTAAGTGAAAAAAATGTCAGGGGAATAAATATTTGTCTTAAAAGAGACCATCTGTTTCAAATTTTTGTTTTAAAAAAAACCAACATGTGTTTTATTTTAAATTTGTATGTGTGTTGTTATCCTTGGGTTAAGTATTAGGTAAATAGACAGAAGCATTGAGAATCCATTTTCCAGCAAATTTTGGTTAGAAATCTTTGCACACGTGATGCAGGAGATAATTTAGGGGCTAATTGGAGCTTTGTGGGCAGCCAGCTCCTTGCAGCCCTCTCCCCGACTCAGTCCCTGTATGATGGGGATGAGGATTTCCCTGGCACTGACATTTGCTTTGGACAAGATGGCATTTTACCCCTCAGCCGACACAACGTGGTGCGGGCTGCTCCTAGGCCAGGCAGCAACCAAATACAGGTGTGACCAGCATGGCAGAACCACAGAGCCCACTTTGGGCTTCAAAATGCAGCCTCAAGGCTTAGTCAATCTGAATGCAAATCCTGTTTGGTGACTGTAACCAGGCTGGCTTGGGTGAAAGTGGGGTGTCACAAAAAGATGACTGTGAGTTGGTCTTGATGGGTCAATAGAGGAGAAGCATGAGAGAAGTCATTTCAAAGAGGGGGTACAGCATGGAATCTGGAAGGGGTCTGGTGTATTTGGGGAAATGGCATCAATCTGGGGTGGCTGCAAGTAGGGAACGGATGGGGATGAAGCTGGAGTGGCTCTGGGAACAGTGGACAGCTTTCACTTGTTGCCTTTTCTTCATCTTTTCCTGTTGGGAACTGCCCTTTCCATTTATTCCAGGTGATTCTGATGGGTCTGTCGAGCTCTCCACTCAGAACATGCCACTGCTCTGGACACAGCCATTGGCTGAAGAGTGGTCATGTGACCTGTTTAGAGCCAAACACAGTTCTTTGAGGGGTACTGATAAGGATCTGTGAGAGCTTTCTCTTTTCTCCAAGGTCATAGGCTGAAAGGACCCAGTAAGGCGTCTTTCTCTTCCCTGTCATTTGGGGAGTTTCTGCTTGTGAATTAAGACCAGTACAGCGAAATGCAAAGAGGAGAGAGCAAAAGATGATTGACATTATTTGAGCTCCTGGGTCCAACTATTCCTAACCATTTTTACCAAAACCGAAGCTGGGTTTCTGTCTCTTACAACTAAGAAATTATTGGCTTATACCGTGGAGCCAGAAGCCAAAATTAAACTTGCAACAAGAAGCAGACAACTCTACCTGATATCGGCAAAAGTACAGCAGCTCCCTGTGGTAGAGAGCTGGCTGCCCACCAGTATATATGTTCCCGTTCCATCTTCTAGGGTTGTTAGCCCAGCTAAGGATTATGATTTCCAGCCTCTGCTCTTGTCTTGTCTCTATCCTATGTGGTACAAGATGAATTCTCACTAGTGGAATATGAGCAGAAGTGATAGGAAGCTTTCCAGACCAAGACTTACAAAGTGAGCCTGCCTTCTGCACTCTCTTCACCTTTGTCCCAGGGTGGGGAGGAAGATGAGACGCCCTGGGGGATGATGGCACCACAGCGTAGAAGGAGCCTGTAATCTCTGAAACAACACTGAGAACAGCCACTACTAAAAAGGGGCACCTGTTCTGGACAGCTTGTGTTAGTAAGAAACACATTTCTTCTGAGTTTGAGCCACTATGCAATTTGGGGATCTAGTCATTACATAAGTTGGGGATACCCTAATTAGTACATTCCTTTCAACATTTTGCAAGCTGCTTGCAGTTCTGAGGTCAGCCACCTATTGCTTTGCCAGAATTACTCAGATCAGTGACTCCTACTGGTGAAACCCACAACATGCTAGTTTCATATATTTATGGAGCACCTACCGCATAAAAGACCAGGTACTAGCTGTTTAAGGTTACAAAGGGAAATTAGATATGCCATATTTTATTAACTCTAAGTCACCATCTATTGTGAGATGTACCATTTATTATTTTCTGTACCACTGAGAAAAAAATGTTTGTGCCACTGAGAAAATTATTGCCAATTAAACTATGACTTGCCATGAAAAGCTATCCTAATTTCAGAGTTGTAAAAATGGGGAGGGGAAATGTGTACCTTAAAGCTAATGAAATCCAGTATTTCTTACCTTCAGGAAGCTGCAGATCTTGTGGGAGAGGCAGATAAACAAATAGATATGTGCCATGCAGTACAAATGCCGTAAGAGACCATTCAGCTGGAATCCAGAGAAAGAAGTATTGATGTCAAAATGGGGAAATCTTCACAAAGGTGACATTTGAGCTGGACCTTGAAAGAGGAAGAATGGAAGTGACTGCCAGGAGAGACGTTTTCCCCTCAGTTAACAGGGCTAGCAAGGCTCCTAGATGCCTTCTGCATGCCTTCAGCAAGGCTTTCGTCAATCTCCAGGGACTCCAATGGTCTAGTGGAATCTCAGAATACTGCGGCAATAAATTCCAACCAGACAGCTCCATTTTCTTGATAAATGGAGGCTAATCCTTTAGGTGCCAAGAGATCATTTTAACTGGATATTTTTCAGGGGAAAACCTTCCAAAGTGTGTCATAGTAAACCTTTGGCATCTGCTGGGGGCACATCAGGGAGACAGGCTCCTGGCTTGCTCAGAATCACATTTACATGAAAAGCCACAGGTATCCTGTGCACGGTCTGGCACCACACACCACCCTCCCTTTCCACTGACTCCATAGTTTTGCCTCTTGCTTGATGAGCAATTATAGGTAACCAGTACATGGAGCACGCATGACTTCTGATGTAATCAAAGCGCAGTTCTATTTTGTCGCTCATTATCTCTTTAAACCTGACTCCGTGCGGGTAGTCTTCCTCTACCGCTGAACAAAAACCTCCCGCAGGCCCATGACTTTTTAGTTCAGCCTTGGGTGGTTGACACACTAAGTCACTCGAAGTGACACACACAGCCCTAACTCTGTAACTTGAATGCCCTTTTCTGTATAATAATTCAACTTGATTTAAGAGCACGCCTTTTTTCCTTCCTCCCAGCCCCACTGTGCTTCAGGCTGGAGGCTGCAGCGGGAAGGGAGAGGGTGGCTGAGCTTTCTATTGGCCTTGTGTGTCTTTTACTAACACACAGACACACACTGCAACAGCCCCCTCCAGAGAAAGGTCTGTGCTGATCTATTTTCCCTCTTCATTTCCACAACCATTTTATATTCTCAAAGTGGAAAAGGGGGTATCCAGAATTTGATTCCTTTGTACATTCTGCAAGTGGTGATCTAGCTATATAATCTTACATCTGTTCTATTTTGACGTCTCTGTCAAATTTTTACTTTTAACATCCTATGGGACATAGTATTGTGATGGGCTGAATGTTAGTGTCTCCCAAAAAATTATATGGTAAAGTCCTAAGCCCCAGTGTGGTGAGATTTGGAAGTGGGGCCTTTGGGAGATAATTAGGACTAGATGAGGTCATGAGGGTGGGACCCCCATGATGGAATTAGTGCCCTTATAAGAAGAAGAAGAAGAGCTCTCTGGAGATCTTCCTCTCTCCCTCTCCCTTCTCTATCTCCTTCTTTCTCTCTTTCTCCCTCCCTCCCTCCCTCCCTCCCTCCCATCCTCCTTCCCTTGTGTGAAGACACAGCAGGACGGTAGCCATCTGCAAGCCAGGAAGAGATCTCTCACCAGAACCCAACCGTCATCTCAGACTTCCAGACTCCAAAACTGTGAGAAAATGAATTTCTGTTGTCTAAGCCACCCAGCCTATGGTATTTTGTTACAGCAGCCAAGCTGACCAAGACAGTTACTAACCAGAGCATTCACTAAAATCATTTTCCAGATAGTTTTCTCTAGTCTTTCTCTAGTTTCTGTGCCAAGCACACAGTAGGCACTCAAAATTTTTTATTAAGTAAATGAATGAGTGAATTATAGCAGAATGACAGCATCACTCACTTCAGATGTCCAAGCCACCATGAAATGCCCCAGAATTGCATTCTGTGTGTTATTTTCTTTATTTTTTAAATATGTATGTGTGTTGAGGAACAGGTAGAAGATCCCTTTCACCAATCTCCTCCCTGGATCATCGCACTTCCCCGCTGAGAGAGCGCACACAATTAGTGTGATGTATTCCGTGCAGGCCTCTGTCTCTACATTTACCTGCCTGTAGACCGGCATCATGTGGTAGCATGCCACGCATGTGGGTGGCCATCTGCACTTTCTCATTTCCCTGGCAGCCCTCTCTGTGGCAAGTACATCCCTCATTCTTTTCAGTGCTACATCATATCCCATAGCAGAGACACACCTGCAAATGGGTATTTTAGATGTCTCTAAATTTTATCTCATATGAAGTTGCAAAATGCCTCCTTTCACATGCCTCCTTGGGCAAACGTGGGATTGTTTACCTGGGTTGGAGGATTTGTGCTCTGAAAGTTTTGATTGCCTCTGCCACACTGCTGTCCTCAGGACATGGTGCATACTCTGCTTCACAAAAATTTCCCCCCCGACTAACACAGAATATTTTCGACCATCCCAAATTTTTATTAATCTGATATTAGAAAAATAACGCATTGATAACTTTTAGTTCTCCGATTACTAGTCAAGTTTGTGGCTGTTTTTATTTTTGTCTATTCCCATTCTATGTCTATTTTTCTATTGTGTTGCCTTTTAACTGCTATTTCATAGATACTCTTTGTATTTTGTGCTTGTTAACCCTTTGTCTGTTATATATGGAACAAATACTCTCTCCCACATTGTCATTTGTCTTTTCATTTTGTTTAGGGTTATCTTTTTGTACAAAAGTTTCTATTTTTAGCAATGATAACAAATGTCTCCTTTGTGGCTTCTTTTGCTACTTCTAAGATTAATAAAATATTCTTTTATATTTCCTTCAAATATTTTTAAGGTTTTTTGTTTTGTTGGGGGAGGGGTTAGTTTACCTATTTATTTCATCTAGAATTATTTTCTATATAAGTGGGGAGGGGGAAAGGGAATGAATTTTTTCCCTAAATTTTTGATGGTCCCAATGTCATTTATTGAATAAGGTGTTCTTTCTCCCTTTTATTAGAAATGCCACATTTATCACATACTAAATTCCATCCGTGTGTGTGTGTGTATATATAACATATATGTTGAACAAAAAGTTCATTTAGCCTTTTCCATAAAAGACATTTTTCATTTTCACCAATAACTATTGAGTTGGATATTTTGAGTATGTCTGCTATCTCCCAAGTGGATAACATTGATTGCTCTCACCCTGGCTGGTGGGGCTCAGTGCATTGAGCTCTGGCCTGAAAATCAAAGGGTCGCCAGTTCAATTCCCAGTCTGGGCACATGCCTGGGTTGTGGGCCAGGTCCCCAGTTGGGAGCCCTTAAAAAGGCAACCACACATTGATGTTTCTCTCCCTCTCTTTCTCCGTCCCTTCCCCTCTCTATAAAATAAATAAACAAAATCTTCAAAAAAAATTAATTCTTCTCAATGTCTTGGTTTGATTACTATCAACTTCAACTGGTCTACCTGACCAGGGAGCATCATCCAGCAAGAAATCTCTAGCACGAAACTTCGCCAACCACTTTTGACACATTCAATGGTTAGTCACAGCCCCTTCTCCATGCACTGCCCAATTTTTTTTTTGCATTTCAGTTGCATTTTTATATTCTTGAAATAATAAAGCATAATATGATGAAAATGTTGTGTATTTCCTCCCAGCTTCAATATTAAAATGGTGACACCAAATTTCACTAATTCTGATGTGTTTTTTTTAATACACGCTGATATGACAGCTGTCACAATACAATATAACAAAATTGTTTCAAATGAAGTTCAACACTACTAAGTGCCACTAGAGCCATCTCATGGAAAAAACCAAACTTTTTGACCAACCCAATATATGATATTTTACGGTAATGTATCCAAAATGTTTTTCATCTTGAACTTCTTCAATTCTGTCACTAGCAACAGGAATTGGCTTCTGAGGAGGGTCTATTTCTCATGTACACATACACAGAGAAGACTCTTTTCATGTCCATGATGGAAAACAGAATACAAATGCTTGAAGCCATTACTAAGAGACTTTCCTCACAGCAGGTGTGCACTGTCAGCAAAGCAAATGCATATTTCAGCAAATATCAAATTCTTACACACTAGGGAGCTTGCGAGCTTCAGACCCAGCTCTTCAACCCACTGGAATACTCGCTCAGTCCATCACGATTGACATTCAATCCCTAGAGCATATTAGATTCTGTGCAACTGTTGTTGACCTGGAGTAGACCCTGGCCTAGGCCTCTACTTAGATCCTGGACTGTTTGTTGATGCCTATCTAGAAGAGCTCGGAAAGATAGCAACCGCCTTCCATGTCAGTGGGATTCAACTTCTGACCATAAAAAGTGTCCAGACAAGTACACAAGAGAAATGTGTTCTGGAATCATTTTTTTCCAGTTTGTTTCCTAATGACCTTTGAGAGGCCGTTGATGCCAATCCCAACCTCCCCCACCTCGTGCAGAGCAAAAATACAAGTTCCTGGATGCAGAGATGGTATCTTATTATCTCAAATTAGAGGTGACCTGAAAGTAAGTCGGCCATGCCAGCCAATTATTTCCAGAAAGAAAGCCCACAGATCAACTCTCCTAAAACGACTGTTATCTCTGGGATGCTTTTACAATTTAACCAATTTATAAATGACGACCCACTACAAGCTACTTCATTTAGTTACCTTGGCACTGACGGGGAGCTTGTCTTGGACGGGGTCCTGACAATAGCATTGCCCAAAGCCAGGCATTCCCTGGTGCTTTGCCAAGATTTCATTTGGCCGTGGCAAGGGTCTGGTTATACCAATCTTAAGCATTCTTAGCCATAGGAACTACTTCAGCCATGTTCAATGAAGTTGGCTTTGGGGGCCCAGTTTGCTCCTTCATCTATGTGCTCAAATGAGCTCAAGGCCACTTCAGGAGAGAGTCCTGGTCTTGCTGGTGGACGGTGATGGGAGGACTCAGCTTTCCAAAGGGATGCCAACCTCACTCCAGCTGGACTGTCAGCTAAGACACGTGGATAGGCACTGAGAAGGCAACAAAGAGTACTGCCCTCTAGGTCCAGCTAGGAAGGACAGTTTAAATGCCCTACCACTAAAAATTTTTTAAAAGCCTTGCTGAGAAATAACGCGATTCAGAAAGGGTTGCTTGAAGGACAAGCAGTTCATCGAGTCGCCCAGAGTTTCTAACACCAATCCCTGGACCCTGCCAGAGCTGCTGAAACACGGATACCTGGAGTGCATCACGTTGGTCCCAGCAGAATTGCTTTTGCTGAACTGTTTTTGGTGTGATGCCATCGGCATTTTGCAATGCAATTACAAGAAACAGTCCCATAAAAAGCATCCTTCTATTTGAGGGAAGGGGGCTGTTGCAGACATTGTTCATTCCATCACACAGCGTTCTCATTACTCCGTGTCCTCAGGGGTAAGTGTCTGACGTTAGTACTAAAATGGCAGAGCTTCTCCCTAATGATTAGTGTACTTACCCGTGGCATGGTTTTCTAGAGGGTGCTATGAGGAACAAACACCAGGGCAAAAGGCAGTTGATTGGTGTTCCATGAAAAGGGGGTTTGATAGTCCAAAAAAAAAGTAAACATCTCTAGGGCAAAACCGGTGGTTTCTTTGTTTCTACAACAGGACTTCTCTGAGTCACTGATATGCTAATGTGCATTATACAGGGGTGGGCAAAAGTAGGTTTATGATTGTACTAGAAATAAATAATGCAATAATTACCAAATAAGAATATAAGAATAAACTCTGTTTTTGCATACTCACAGCTGTAAACCTTTTGTCCACCCCTGTAGACTCTTACAAAGTGTAACATTTACTTGGTGACTGGGGGTGACGACAGCAGGCTACAGCCTTTGTGCTGGGCCCTAACCATAGACACTGGTGTAGATATTTACACGCCCAAATCGTCCTTAAATGTCCTCCCCACCCCTGAGACTTCTAACTTGCACTGCCCACCTTCCCTTCAGCCTGGTACTGAGACTTCAGATGTCCTCAAGTGTTCTACAATGACTGTTGGGTCCTCTCTACTTCTCCCTCTCCCCGACCCTACTCCACCTGGCATACCCAACACAGGCACCCTGACTCGGCAGGAATGGCTGGGTCTTCAGCTGCTCCACTACTGATCCACGGGGCTGCTGTTCCTCGCCATTCTCCCAGACTGTTCAGCTCTCATCTCACAAATGTCTGCTCCTGTCCCCTGTCTCCACTGCTCCAGCTTCTCAAGGTCTATTTCTTTGTTTCCTCTTTGTTACCTGGTTATTTCTGGCAGATTTGGTAAAACTTTGAAGGGAAATGCTGGCATTTATAGACATCACTAAGTAGTCAAAATTCTGCTTTCCTTTCGTACAAGGAATAGACTTCAGAGGGCGTAATTTCCTCTAGGAGTATTTATCTCTTTTTAAAAATTGTGTCCATTGGTTATCAGAGCCCCAAGCCTGCTACCTTATGAACAAAGAGGTTCTTTGCTCCCATCAGCACTACCACCACCACCATCTTCTGGACCAAGGCTAAAGTAGTGCCTTAAGATTCTAGAAAACTGCATCTTGATTTTGACGGAAACCATTGCTTGCCAATTCCCCTCTTTCTTAACAATAGAAGCTTATACTTTTGGTAGGCATCTAGGCACCCACAATGAATACTACACTTCCCAGCTACCTATGCAACTAGAAGTAAACATGTAATTAAGATCCAGCCAGTGAGATTAAATAGAACTGGCATTTGTAACTTTTAGCAGGTATCCTTCAAGGCTCGTCGTTCTCAATCTCTCTCTTCTTTCTGCTGGTCAGAAGGTGATGCAATGGCTGGAGCTCTTGTAACCATCTTAAACCATGAGGAAGCATACTAAGGATGACAGAGCATCAAACTGCAATAAGCCAAGGCCCCTGACAGTTGTGAACCTTCCATACAGTCTTAAATCCCCTAACTCTGGTCCCTTTTGTGTGAGTGAGAAATAAATATTCGCCTAGTTTAAGCCTCAATTATTTGGGATTTTTTTAAATGACTCACAGCCATACTTTGTCCTACTTAAAACACTGGGTAATGGGAGTTTTTCTGGAACAGGAAAGAGCCTAGGATTCATTGTCTAAGGCCCAAAGGAGCCTTGGGAGTCGAGGAAACTGGAGGCTTATAAGGGTTAAGAGATTTGTTCATGTTGGAGTTTCTGAAATGATGGAGGTGGGATTTCAACCCATGTATCCGACTCCAGAAACCAAATGTGTGACCACTGATTAGTTAGGGTTAGGTCCTATGTAACAGAAAAGTCCGATACGGCAGCGACTAAAACAAGACAGTTTCTATTTCTTCTGAATTAAAAAAAACACTAGAAGCTGACAATCCAAGGCTATTTGTCATCCCCTTCATCCTTTAGATCCAGCCTATCACTCTGCAATGCTACAATATGTCCCTCATCCTCATGTTCTGAGATGGCTGCTAGAGTTCCAGCCCTCACATCTGCTTTAGCAAGGTAGAGAAAAAAGCAAAGATTGATTATCACCTGTCTTTTCAGGATGTTTCCTAAAACCCTTCTGCTAGCCATCGGAAACTTAATTCTAGCTGTGTCTCTGGCCCGACATTCTTATCTTGAAGCCGGTCTGAACCAAGTATCAGCCCAGTGCAGACACACTTCATGCCTAGATTAGGACGAAGCAGACTAATAACTTCCCTGTGTCCTTTCCCAAGGGCCTGTCTTTGCCACAGCTGCTGCATAGGAAACAGTGAGAGGAAACACCCTTATTTCAGGGGCCCAGGAAACACCATTGCTTTACTCAGGGGAAGAGTGGGGAAGAACAGTAACTGTGTTTCTCAGCAAAGGTTGCATGACTTGGATTTGACCAAGAGTTGGCTGACTCCAAATCCCGTGTTCTTTCCACTGTATCACACCACCTTTTTTCCTAAACCAACACTATCTTCTGTAGTTATTGAAATAAATAAATGGGGCCTGAAGGTAAGTTGCTCAGATGTTTCTGAAGCTAAGGAATTGCAGTATCACCTGAGCGGGGAGCCACCTCGGCACTGCAGGGAGAGTAAGTGCTCTGAGTCCCCTGGTGTTGGAGGGAAGCCTGCATGCAGGACCTGCCAGCCAAGGATGACTCCATGAGGAGTCACCTGGGCCTCACTTGGGTTATGAGAGGAGGGAGACAGCTCAGAGGGGTCTTTTGAACTCATCCATGTCTCTGTTTTCCTACCAACTGTGTCCTTCCTGCTGAAGGCACAACAGTCCTCCGGGGTGGTGGCAGCTTCCTTTCTCTCAGTCGGGCACTTGTTCCCTCCTACCCCAAGACCTTCTGGCAGAGACACTGCCACCGGATGTTTTGGTGCCATCACCATGGACATCTGTGCCCTCAGGACATTTGAAAGCACTCTCAGTAAAGATGCCCTTCAAGTGTCATCTGTCTTCTCCCCCTTTCTGTCACTTTACATTTCCGCTGCAGCATCGCACCGTAGAAGAGTTCCTATGGCAGGAACCATGATTGATAGGAATGCTTTTTAGTGAAAAGAAAAAAAAAAGAAACTGATTAATCAGTTGATGACTCCGCTCTCCCTGTAACATTTACACGAAGTTGAATTGACCCAGGTAGAAAAATTTTTAGCAACATGAAAATGGAATATGTTAGAGATGCTTTCACGTGTCATAGATAGAAAGTTGATTACAGGAGGAGAAGCAGCCGTTCCTCCAGAGGAAGCAAAACTTGTCCTAGCACTTGGGGCGGAAATAAATCTCCCACATGGAAGTCCCATATTCACCTCCAGGGCTTCTTACACCACTTGAAGTCACCATCTTTTCTGTGAATCCGATTAAATCTGTGAACTGGCTCCCCAGGGGAAAAAAAGCATATACAACCATCCAATCACAGTTTTTCATTCAATTTCTGGAAATCCATAGGTTCCAAAAGCTCATCGGTAGATTCCAGTTCAGAAACCCCAGTCACGTGACAGGGGCCCTTGCCGGAGATCCTTCCCAGCTGACTTTCTACAGCCCGATGAGGGACCATACTGGAGCACCCCAGAGATGAGGCTGTGTTGAAATACGGCACCATGTGCCTTTAAACCTCACCAAACGTTCAGAATTCCAAATTTATAAACTCTTCCATGGTATCTTTTTGTGTTTCTCCCCTCTCCACATCTTTTTAAATTAAAGACCCATTGTAATATATTCAAGTAAAGCTCAGAGGTGGTAGCAAAGGGAATTCAGCCTTGACTTAGACCTAACAGCGAGGGCATTCCTGCAGGCTGAGCGGGGGAGTGAAAGACAAAGACAGCGAGAGCTGAGGTACCGGGTTAGGGCAGGTTAACACCCTCAGAAAAAAGCCCTCTAACGCCCGTTCTTCCTGAGTTCACGAGCCCTCGCTGCGGAGGAATGAGAAGGGCTTTGACATCAGACAGACACGCCTTTAAGTGTGATTTTGTCCCCATGTCGCCTACTGCCTGTAGGGCTCGGGCAAGTCGTTACCTCGGGGCCACGTGTTCAGTGTCTGGAACGTTATAGGCACCCAGTAAGCAAGGCTTCCCTCAGAGAACTTCGGTTTCAGGGGTGTGTCTTAGACCACCTGGGCTGCTGCAACAAGAACACCACAGACTGTATGGCTTCAAAATAAACACTTTTTCCTCACGGGTCTGAAGGCCCGAATTCTGATAGCAAGGCTCCCCCGCAGATTTGGTGTCTGGTGACAGTCCCCTACCTGGGTCACAGTTGGCCGTCTTCTGGCTGTGTTCTCATGTGGTGGAAGGGGAAGGGAGCACTCTGAGGTGTCTTATATAAGGGCGCAAATCCCATTCATGATGACTCTACCCTTGTGACCTAATCACCCCCCAAAGGCCCCACCGCCTGATGCCACCATATTGGGGGCTGGGTTTTAATATGTGCATTTGGGGAGGGTCCATTCATTCTGTAGCAGGGCCCCTCAAGGGCCCCTCAAGGCTGTGCTCTGAGACTCATTCAGGATGCTGGGGTCAGAGCGGAAATCTCAGGCTTGTTCAGAAAGACCTAGAACCCAGCAGCACAGCCCATGATCATCCTCTCGGGAGAGGTGAGAGGCTGAAATGGAGGCCAAGCTCTTGTGGAAAAGGATGAGAGGAAAGATTTTAAAACAGCAGTGAAAGAACAAACAGAGAGCAGCAAAGGCCAGGCACAGTGCTTGGGGGGAGGGATGCCGCTATTGGCATTTGGATGAAAGAACAATTTTAGTCTCATGTCCACTGCCAGGAGTCAGACTCAGTCTTGCCTGGGGCACTAGAACCTTTTCCACCTGCCTTGCCTCGTGTCCTGTCTGGCCATCTAGGAGCAGCAGTGGCTGGGTCGCCATATCCAGCAAGGATAACAACTACCACCCGTGAACCAGACTAGCCCAGACTTTTCCCCAGAAGAGATTATTTCCAGAAAGGGAAAATACTGACAAGAGACAAGAGCTACCAAGAGTGGGGCAGGGGAGATGGCACGTTGGGGCCATGTGGCGAAAGTTGAGTCTGGGGCTGCCCACACCCAAAGACAGCAGAGAAATTAAATGCAGGCAGTGCGGCATCTTCCTTCATAGCCCCTGCCTCGGGGCATTTATTTGGAGAGAGCACGTCTGTGTCCTCAGAACCCAAAGGTGCCATCCTGGTCCACAATGAGGACCCATACAGAGACAAGCCTCTCCTGGCTCCCCCTACCTCGTTTGGGCACCCTTCTCCCCACACATCAAATTACCCAGAGCATCGAATCCAAACGCAAGGAAAGGAAATGTAAGCAAGGATTCTCAGTGCCTCTCCACGCGGACTCCTTCCCCCGCCTCCCCAGCCCTGATCGCAGGCTTGCCCTCTCCTTGGCAGAGCTCAAAGCAGGCTTATTTCCCCCAAGGTTGTCACAGATCAATTTTCTAAACTGCATGAAAACAGAAAACAAACAGAAAACCAAATCCACCAAAGCCTGAGTCCCGAGAACAGCTTGGCAGGAGGGAGCAACGTGCTAACAATTTCATGCTGTTTTAAGACTTTCTAACTAAGCAACATGTACCAACAACCAGATGTGCCCTGATACCGAGGGAAGAGAACATGGGCTTCTAGAGGCAGACAAAGATTGGTAAAACAGGAAAACACTCATCAGGAAATGGAGCTTCCAAGCGTTCTGGGCCTGTGGTCGGGGAGGGGAGGCGGACCCTGTCTGCCTGCCCTGCAGACTCGCTCATCACTCAGTTCACTCAGTTCAGCCGCAGATTTTCGGTCAGCGCCTTCTGAGTACCAGTCACTGTGCTGAGTGCTTGGGTTACTCAAGAAGATGCTCAGAGCCTGTGCCAGGCCAGGACAAGGCAACAAATATAATTACAACACAAAATGTTCTGGGATGGAGGCAAGAAGCCCAGGAAAGGGGACCTGATTCAGTCTGTGTGGGAATCAGGGCACGTAGAGAAGACTGGATTCAATGTATTTCAACATCTATTTATGGAGCTCTTTTTCCAAGGATGCAGGAGGGGGAAGTCAGAGAGAGTCTCTTGTCCCACTGAACAGGGAAAGCAGCAGTCATCCAAGGAGTGAATGGAAGCACAGTGCCTGTGCCCACAGCAGGTGGCTCTGGAGTATTTACTCAGCACCCACACGGTGCAGGAGGCTGTGGCCAGCTTGGTGCAGATGCACACCAGACAGGAGGTGCACCGCCTTTGTAGGAGGCCCGCCCCACGTCTCATTTATGGGTCCATGGCTTGTCAATGGGCCTTAGTTTCCCAGTGGGCTGAGATCTGTAACCGAGGCCCCACCCACCTCTGAGAGGACCACACTGCCCCACCGAGGCCAGGGCCCTGGGTTCTGAGCTGCCTCCCAGGACCCTCCCTGTGGAACAGGATGAAAACTGCCCCGGGCCAGACACACACCCATCACCCAACTTTAAATTTATAACCCATTTGCTTATCTTATCCTCTGCTTGCTTGCAGGGTACAACAATAAATATTTGTATCAGTCCTGAAATTACTAGGAAACTAGTTATATTGCATATGAGGTTTGGGCTTATTAATTCAATACATGTGTACATGTAAGTTATAATCTCTGTAATACTCCATTTTGTCACTTCTTCCCTTTCTTTTAAGTCTTCTTCCTTTTTCTCAAAAAGTAGCTGCTGGCCCAGGCTTCCCCTGGCCCACCAGGTCATAGTCCTCCTGTGCCTCAGGGAGTTCCTGCTCCCTGGCAAAGTCCATTAGCTGAGGCTTAATGTTGTCCTAAAGGCAGTGGCCCTCTTTATGAGGGCCGTGTTTGTCACCTGGTAACTTCCTTATTGCACCAGCTCTGGGGTGGGAAGGAGCAGCTGGGTGTGAAGGTCACAAGTAGATGGGAATTGCCCACTTCAGGCCGGAGCCTCCCCCTGGTCATTATTTCACCAGAATGACCTCTGAGGGTGGAAGGTCTGGAGCGCTCCTGGGGCTACCACGTGACAGTTGTACAAAGGAACTGCAAACAGGCCCCTAATTAGTGGGTTTGCTTAGAGCTGTTTCCCTGTTTAGGGACTTCATCCCCATAATTGCAGGCCCCATAATCAGGAATCAGTCACTGCCACTTTTCTGGGTGCCAACCACAAGCCCAGCTCTGTTCCAGCAACTGTGACAAGAAACAAGCAGAGACCAGGGACTCGAACCTGTGCCAGCTGCTTCGTTTCCATGAGCCCGCCCATCCACACAATCATCCGAGGGGAAGGCATTAATTATATAATCCCCCTTTCCAGATTGGAAAACTGAGTCTCAGAGAAATTGACTAGCTTATGAGCCAGAGTGTCAGAATTTGAACCTGGGTCTGGCTGCGTCCAAAGCCTAGGCTCTGGGAGGCAACAGACTAATTGATTGTGACTGGGTTGTGCCAGGCATACACACTAGACCATAGGAGGTCAGGGATGGAGGTGTATGTGTGTGGGGGGGGGGGGTAGATACTAGGGCCAAGATCCCGAGAGAAGATGTCCCAAAGGAGTGGCAGCATGCACTGGGAGCCCTGATGGGTGGGGAGAACCATACGTATTTAGGAAATTTGACTCATAGCACTTTCCCCAACCACTAAGTCCAGGGTTGGAAAGGACTGTGGAAATTGTGCCTCATTCAAGGCCAATAAATGATTAGTTAAATGTCCAAGGAGGGCGTGTAGACCCACCTCAGCACTTCCAAACAGTGCCTGGAACAGGCACAAGCGAAAGGACCTCAGCGGGCAGTGACATTGGCATCAGCCTCCGCTGGGGATTAGGGCAAGGGCCAAATCGAGATGAGGAGATGTGGAGCCAGCAGGTCCTGTGACTGCCTTGGACCTGGAAGGCTGGCAGCTCCCGGTGAATGTCTCATCCAAGCACCCAATTTAGACCTTGTCCCAGAACATGAGAAATGCCAGGGTCAGAGGAGAGGCCCAGGAGCTGATGAAGAACAGGGGCTGACCAGGAGCTGGACCCTTTCTCCTTCACCAGCGATTCCAGCCAGCCACGCCCCTCTGAGTTCTCCCTCCTTGACCCCTAAACTCACACTAGCCAGCAGTTCAGACCCCCAAGTCCGTGGAAAGAAACGCACATCACAATCGTATACGAATTCAACCATGAATCGCTCCACACTCATGTCTCCCCCAGGCAGAGACCCAGAGTCCTCCGGCCAAGTCTGGGCCTGGTCAGAGGTAGACAAATGAGAGCCGCCGGGATCTGGTCGGCTAGACCCACACCAGCTGAATGGGGTGTGTGTGCCAGCCAGGGGCCAAGCTGGTCTTTCCCAGGGCTGGGGCAGGAATGTGTGTCTGGCCCCAGAGGCCACCAAAGCCCATCTTCCAGGTCTCCCAGGACCTGACGCATATCCAACAGTCCACAACTTCGCCAACAGTCTGTGTTTCTGAATTAGATTCTTGGGTGAGCTGGTGCCCCATAGGACCAGGCTAATTCTTCCTCTAGTGTACTCTGGTCCCAGAAAATAGGCTTGGAGCTAGTGGCCAGGCCTCGGCCAAGATTTGATATGCCAAGTTGCTAATAGATAGCAAGGCTCAGCCCATGTCCACCTACCAATTAGTACTGCTCATCCGGAACCCAACCTCTGCCCTCTGCAAAATCTGCCCTGTTCTAAAGCTACCCCTTCCCTTCTCCTTCCCTCCCTTCCCCTGGCTCCTCTCCCAATCTTCCATAGAGCCTCTGACTATTGCTGCCCACAGCTAAGTGGTCAGGGAGGCAAAAGTCCCTTTATCATTTTCATTTGCCACCAGCTACTGAGGTTTCGCTTGAGAGTCTTCCTCACACCTCTGGGTGTGCCTATGGGGGAAGACAAGACACTCGGGAAAGCCCAGCTCTCCACGCGGCAGCCCCTCAGGAAGCAGGCAAGGGAGAACAGAAAACAGAAGGAGACGGAGAAGAGCCTGGATTTCATGAGACGTGAATCCCGGAAGACACACAAAACCGAGTCCGTGACCTTCATTTAAACTTCGGGGATTTATTATTCTGGGAAGACAGCATGTCAGGAGGGGGATGGGGAGGACTTCCACAGCAGGGATTGTACGGGAGGGTTCTTCCCAAGGGGCATGGCAGCTCTCCAGCCTCTAATGGGCCCACAGGTCCTGACCAGCACATGGTCTCACAAAGGGGCACTCGCCTTCTGGAGCACCCAGAGAAAGTGAGTACGGCCTCAGCACTTGGCCCAGCCTATTCTCCAGCCTGCACAAGCCCTCTTGGGCTTTTCTTGAGGCTAATTGGTTGAGAGACTCTACTTCAGGGAAGAGACCAGCACCTGCTTAGATCTTCAGTAGGAAAGGCTGGTGGGACAAGCAAATGGTCCCCTTCCTGATCATCCTGCCTGTTTCTGAACACCCCCAGCTAACTAATCTCTTCTCTTGCTCCATTCCTCCCTTCAGCTCCCCTCCCTCTGTCCTCCCCCTCCCTCTCTGCCTTCTCCCTTCTGTCTCCCCACCTCCCGCCCACCCCCCACCCTCCATCTCTCTCCCTCTATCCCCGCTCCCTCTGCATCTCTTCTCCTGCACATCTCTCACGTGTATGTGTCTCTTGCTAGCAGCTGGCTCCTTCTTACTCTGCCTCCCTTCCCCCTCCCTCAAGCCCCCACATACTCTGAAGCCAGCAGGGGATGAGCTATTTGGAGCTGAATGGAACAGGAAACGGTGCTTTTGACTCAGAACATGTTTCAGTGGAGCAGCCTCTGCAAAAAGCCAGACACCCAGGCTCAGACATGAACAGCCACTTCAGGGACATGCCACAGCTGCAACTGTAAACCATGCCTTCCTCTTTACCCCCCTTTCCCTACATATGTCTGAGTCACCATCACACCATCAGCTCAACACTGTTGCCTCCAGCCCATCAAGGCCTTCCAGCTCCCTTTCTCTTGGGCACGTGCAGCTTAAATGGGGCAAGAGACAGTGAGAGAAGAGGGTACCTCTGAGGAACTCCCAGGAGCCACCTCAACACCAAGGACTACAGGCGAGCTGGAAGAGGTGAAGTTCAAGGATTTTATCCATAGGCAAGCCCCCATAGACCCCTGCCAGAGTTTGGGGCTGTTGAGCAACCGCTATAGAACCCAGGGTGGTGGATGTCCTAGGGACCGGGTTCAAACAAGCACTCACGGACCTCGCATCTGATGGCAGGACCCTACCAAAAATCCAGAAAACGCCCTACTCTCAGGGCAGATTTTCCAACATCAAGAATTTAGGGTTGTCAGATAAAATATAAGAGACCCGGCTAAAACTGAATTTCAGGTAAACAACAAATAATTTTCTACTATAAGTATGTGCCAAATATTGCACAGGACTTACTGATATTAAAAATAATTTATTGTTTCTCTGAAATTCAAATTTAACTTGGCACCCTTGTGTTGTTATTTGCTAAATCCACCACCCACTACAGAGCTCCCCGACTCACAGGCATGTTGGCAATGGTGAGAGGGTGCCATAGCGTAAAAGGGACAAAAAAAATCACAATCAGCTCACCTCCATCTCGTCCCCCAGGGTCTGTCTGTATTCCCGAAGGCCCTGGCTCAGCTGAGTTTCCCCATGTTGATCCCTCTTGCCTCTATCTCACCTGATCCCTCCCTCAGCTGTTCCCAGCTCCTGTGGTCCAGATGTGACCGAGGCTTTCGCCCTTTATTTCAGTTGAATTGAGGTTAAATTTTCAAAAGGAACTTTATTAGAAAAGTAAAGAGGCACACAAATATTTGAATTAATAAAAAAAAGTGTAGTAGTTGTCACATTTAAGGAGATCAAATATCAAAGACCTCCGAGACCAGATAAGTCTAGACATGGTCTGGCCATTCTTTTCCTTCAGGTGTTCTTGGATCCACCGACTTCAGAGGTTTCTGAGTTGGCTCTCCCTTCAGTGAGCGGGACCAACATTCTGGAACAGAGGCTCTCGCTGGCTGTATACTAGGCTCACCTAGGCCAATACCAGACCAAATTAAATCAAAATTTCTGAGAGTGGGACATTTAAAGGCTCCCCAGGAGATTCTAATATGGAACCAGGGTTGGGAAGCCATGCACATCAGAATCACCTGAGAACCAATAAAAAAAAAACAACTGATGTGTGCATCCCACCCTCAGAAATTCTGATTTAATTGATACAAGGTGCAGCCTGGGCACTGGGACTTTAAAAAGCTCACTAGGTGATTTTAATGTGCAGCCAAGTTTGAGAACCACAGCTCCTCACACTTTAATAGACTTAAAATCTCCCAGGGACCTTGCTAAAATGCAGGTGCTGACTCAGTAGGCCTGGGGCGGAGCCTGAGATTCCACACAACTAACGAGTCCCAGGTGATAGCGTTGGTCCTCAGGCCACATTTGGAATAGCAAGGTCGTAGATCAGTGGGCCTCGAGCCTGGATGTACATTGGAATCACCCTGGGAGCCTTGACAACTACCTGGCCTGGGTCCCACCCCAGAGATTCTGATGTGATTGGTCTGAGGTGGGGCCTGGATATCGGATTTGTAAAAGCTTCCCCCCAGGTGATTCTCCTGTGCAGCCAAGGTTGAGAACCTTGGCTGTAGACCAACATCTAGGTGTCATTTTACAAGTGGCCCTGTGACCCCCAGAGGAGAATACCACTCTCCACAAGCTGTTCTGACTTACCACTGTTCCCTGCCCCAGCTGGGAACTTTCTTCCCTTGCCTCAGAAGGCCATGCCCTCTAGTAAAAATTCCCTTTCTCCCACATCGGGCTGAAGAAAGCCCCTAATTCCCAGCTCAGTTGCAAAAGAGAGATGATTGACACAGTACCCTGAGACCAAAGGCTGGTCGGAACCCGCCCACTTGCTCAGTTACCAATTGTTCCCTTTGCTCAAGTGGCCTTCTCTAATGACACACTTCTGCCAAAGGAACCATGGGCCAGAAAAAAGCATGCTTCACCCTTACAGTCACACACTCAGGTTGATGGGACATAGTCAAAGGTGCTAAGCAGTTTTCATGGCTTGGTAGTTTCAAAGCCAGGCTAACACACAACCTCTCCCCTCTCCTACCTCATCCTTTTGAAATGAAGTTGTGGTAACTTGTGGGACAAGAAGTAGCCTACAGAGAACCAAAAGAAAAATGTGGAATTGAGGGAATTATTATTCTCTCTTGGGTGTGATTTCCATGAACTTATTCATGAATCTTTTTTTTCCCCTAGGAATGACCATAAATATCTGTAATGCATCTTTATTAGTCATACCACCTTCTTTCTTTTTTTAGTATATTTTATTGAATATGCTATTACAGTTGTCCCAATTTTTTCCCCTTTGCCGTCCTCCACCTTGTACCCCCTTCCCTCCAGCAATCCCCCCTTTAGTTCATGTCCATGGGTCATGCATATAAGTCCTTTGGTTTCTCCATTTCCTATGCTATTCTGAACCTCCCCTATTTGTACCTCCCAATTATGCTTTTTAATCCCTACACCTTTTCCCCAATTCTCACCCCCCTTTCCCAGCTGATAACCCTCCAAATGATCCCATACTTATGATTCTGTTTGTCTTCTGGTTGTTGGCTTAGTTTCTTTGTTTTGTTTTGTCTTGTTTTGGTTTTTTTTTTGGATTCAGTTGTTGATAGTTGTGAATTTGTTGCCTTTTTGATATTCATAGTCTTGATCTGCTCTTTTTTTCTTAAATAAGTCCCTATATTATTTCATGTAATGAAATGCTTGGTGGTGATGAACTCCTTTAGTTTCACCTTGTTTGGGAAGAACTTTATCTGTCCTTCCATTCTAAATGATAGCTTTGCTGGATAGAGTAATCTTGGATGTAGGTCCTTGCTTTTCATCACTTTGAATACTTCTTGCCAGTCCCTTCTTGCCTGCAAAGTTTCTTTTGAGAAATCAGCTGACAGTCTTACAGGAACTCCTTTGTAGATAACCCTCTGCTTTTCTCTTGCTGCTTTTAAGATTCTCTTCATCTTTAACCTTTGACATTTTAATTAGGATGTGTTTTGGTGTGGTTCTCTTTGGGTCCAACTTGTTTGGGACTCTGTGTGCTCCCTGGACTTGTATATCTATTTCCTTTGCCAAAAT
>VMDR010003579.1:0-70483 GCA_007922815.1 Macrotus californicus
TTTCTAGGATCTGGGCTAAACCAAATGGCTACATCCTGATATAGTTCTTGGAACTGGCTCTGCATTACTGAACTTTTTATTATAAAATAAGGTGTGTTTTTTACCTGAAAACAGAGACAAGCAATCAATCATGTATAGTATAGTGTGAGTCTGCTTGCCAGCACCAACCACAGCTCTTTAAAAACAACTGTGTAACCTCTTTGGAAGCCCCTCTTTCTCTGTCTTCATAAATTTTGTCTCCTTCCCTACTTAGAAGAGAGTTGAGTTACTACACAAATCTGTGTTTGCAAAATTGCAATTCCTAAAAACCCCCAAATAAAGCTGCAGTTTACCTTGCTGATCTTGGTCAAAATTGATTGACACCTTTATGTCTGACCCAGGAGTTTTTTTATTTTCTACCAGCATCAGTGAAACCATGGCAGGCAAACTTGCTGGTTTGCAGGTAGGGTAACATCTCAGAGACTTGACAGTTCTTGGTGCTCATGAGCAAGGAAATCGAAAGACAGGGTGGCTTAAACTTGCCAGTACGTGGTGGAGGTGGGATCCAAACTCTAGGAAAGTTGACGAGTTCAGTTTCAGGCTTATGAGTTTCGAAGCGCCTTGGGTCATCCAACTGGTGATACATCCAGTACACATTTGATCATATATGAAGGGACACATGACATAGGTTCACATTTGGGAGCCAACGATGTAACTATTGCTGAGATAGATGAAGTGAAAATAGAAGGGATAGAGTTCTCTTTAGAAGGTTGGCCATAGAGAGACAGAGATAGGTTGGATGCTAGAGAAGGACTTAGAGGAAAGATCACTTATTTATGAATTTTTAATTTGGGGTAGACTTGGACATGTAAAAATATTGTTGGAAAAGAACCACTAGCAGGGCTGAGATTGAAGGTAGAGAAGAGAGAAGAAAAATTGGTGGAGCAAGACCTCTAAGGAAATTTAACTGAGGTAGGAGTGAAGGAGGCAAAGGTGGGTGAGGAGCTGATCTGTGTGTAGATGTGAGGGAGTCTTTTCCTAAAACTGGCTAGGCCACTGCCAGGAGGAATGTGGGATATGCTGGGGCCGGGGGCTCCAGAACAGTGGAGGTTAGAAATGGCTCTAGGAGGAATAGACTACAGAGGTATCTGTAGACCATTGACTCTCTGTGTGGCCCAATGCCTTTGCACATAGTACGTGCTCAATAAAATAAACTGAATTAATGAGCAGACACCTGTAAAAGAATTCTTGGGCAGTACCAAGGTGTTGATTGAAGTTGGAAACCACTTTTCTGCAGAAGCTGGTTTCTGAGATGTTGAATAAGATGCTGTTATGGCAGCAGGCAGGGAGCAGTGTCCAATTTGGTGACTACTTGTAGCCACGCAGGCGGTAGGGCCCAGCCCCGCTGCTGAGACATGGCAGGACAGTTAATCCTGGAGCACAGGCAGGGCCAAAGTGGGGATCAGCTCGGATGGAGGAGAAGGCACAGAACAGCACAACCTGAGAGCTCTCTGCTGGGCGCTGTGGATGCCAAGAGGTCGAAGCCTGGACACACCTGCCTTTTGAGCCTATTATAGAGAAAACAAGCATCGTTAAGTCATGTGATCTGAGAATCAATTCAACAATATGACCTCAGTCCATTGGAATCAGTTTTTATTTTTAATGTATTTATAGAATTGAGCTTCAGGCTTCCAAGGGAATGAGCTAAAGGGATGGAGGTCAGTAAAGGGGGTGGGAAAAATAGCTCCAAATGAGCCACTGGGGATTCCGTTTGAAAAGAAGCGTGTTTGTGGCCAGCCAGAAAATGATCATAATGGTTGTAAACGGGGAATAGTCAGAAAAGGAAGATTTAAGTAGTTTTCCATTACTTGGCAATGTTTTTAATTTGGATTCATCTGACACCGACAGAGGAGAAAGACAGCCAGCCCATAATTCTAAAACTAAATTAAAACTGCTCTTGAGGCATCTGAAGATTTTGTTCTTGGAGAGTGACTGGTTTTTTGTTTCAGCTCACAGAAGTCGCGGGCAGGGCGGAAGAGCACTGACCTGCAGCAAAGCATTAGCCTTCCAAGCAGTGGCTCCTGGTTTCCACAAGTGCAGTTTAGAGTGACTTTATCGACCTTCTGCATGTGAACTGGATGGTGTTGTGCAGTTTAAATGTACGTAAACCTCCACCCACACCTATTTGGCAGGTATCCAAGGATACCGGCTGCTCAGGGTCTTCATTTAAAGTGAAGGACAGTGTGCTAGTACATCTCCAGGGACCTATTTATAGGACACTAAGCGTTGTCATTTTCCTTAATGATCATCTAATTGATCTCGATGCTTTTGGGTCCTGCCATTTATTTCAACGTTGAATTACAGGTTTTTAAAACTAGACCATCGTGCCTGGACATCCAGTGGCTTCCTGCCACTGCTTGGGAAAGTCATCTGAGGAAACGTAATGAGATCACTGGGCAGCCCCTTTTCATAGCTAATTATTCCAGCACACTCTGTGTCCCATTGTTATTTTTAACTCCTCAACAGTGGCTTTTTTCCTTCCTTAAGGCAACTTAATCCACTCAATTTCTTTAACTGTCAAAAATGCAAATTGCAATTTTATTTTTTTCTTATTTCCTGGGAAACATTGTACCTCATGACCAGCCCCATTTTTTTTTCTTTTTTTTCTTTTTGGTTTACTTACAGAGCAGGAGTTAAATCTTATTTCTGCAAGATAACGTTGAAAGAGCAGGCTGGACACATTTCAAGTGGCCTGACCCATGGAGGGGCTGTTGGGAAGGGTGGCTTCATTCCAGCAGGGCAACAGCTCCCTCGCCCATCCCCCTGCTCTGTGCGGAGCCCTCTCCAATCTGTTCGTAACGGCAGCCAGGGAGGTCCTGGGAAGACGTCAGTGGATCCTATCAGTTTTCTACCCCAAACCCTACTAGACCCCCATCTCTACTACTTTCCCCGCTCTTGCTCCATTATCCCTACGACTTCCTTACTGTTCCTTGAACATACCAGGCATGCTCCTGCCTCACGACATTGCCCTTGTCTATTTTCTCATCCCAGAATGCTCTTCCCCCAGATATCCATATCCTTTGCTCTCTCACATCCTTAAAGTCTTTATTGAGTGAGGCCTTCTTTGATCTAGTTTAAATTGCAAGCTGGCCCCGCCCCACACTCAACCTGAATTTCCTCTTTCCTGTCTCTGTATTACCTTTCTCCATAGTGCATGGCATAATCTATCTTACTATATGCATTTCTCTTTTATTTTTTCCTGTCTGTTTCCCCCCACTAGCATCTAAACTCCAACATGGAGAGACATTTTGTGCAGTTTGTTTATTGCCGTGTTCATACTGGCTAGAAGAGTGCCTTGAATGAATCAGTGTGTTGCCTAACTAGGTGCTCCTTAAGGAAGCCCACCAATATTTCATTTGTTATTATTTTTTAGATTTTATTTATTTATTTTTAGAGAGAGGGGAAGAGAGGGAGAAAAAGAGAGAGACATCAATGTGTGGTTGCCTCTCACACGCCCCCTACTGGGGACCTGGCTCTCAACTCAGGCATGTGCCCTGACTGGGAATCAAACCAGTGACCCTTTGGTTCACAGGCCGGCACTCAATCCACTGAACCAGGGCTAGTAGTGATTATTTTTCAGTTAGAGTTGACATTCAGTATTAGTTTCTACCAATATTTTATATGGTCGTCACTTAATACTGCCTTAAATATCCTGTAAACAGTGGTGTGCTGATGGTACCCTTCCCCAAATAGAAACCACAAACACCCATAACCACTCTTAGAACAGAAGTACAGAAGGATGCAATGGGTTTTTAATGTATGTCTCCATTTTCAAACACTTGAAAAATAGACCATTGATAGTATTTCCTATACAATTAAGAACTCCATTGGCACCATTAGCAAGTTATTAGCAGTGAGTTGGAACTAAGTATGTGTGTCATAATGTTTCCTCTGATAAAGAAAACAACTTTAATAGCTCTGATTGAATTGGTTCAACTTGTTCATATTTTTCCAGACGTGATTTCTCTGAGTTGGGGACAATTTTTCAACTCATTCAATATTTATTAAACACTTTCTATATTCCAAACAATAATCTCATACTTGTAGTTGCTTCATTTATTAACTTCTATTACCAGTCTTGAATTGGAGTACTTGGTTTGCACTGAATCAGGCCCTTGGCAGAGGTGTGAATTGCTTTTCCATTTAAGAATCCTCAGGAGGTCACACCTGTTAAAAAGAAGACAACAGGCCAAAAATAAAGTCGATTATGCTAAGCCACATGTTACCAAACTGAGACAACTTAATTACAGTTTCAGCCCTCCAGAAATGGAATCTTAAACCAATCAGTCAGGAATTGCCCTATCAGCACTAACTGGTTAGGTCACCTGCCCGATAAGCTCCGCCATCTTCTAAGGGAAGCGACCTTGCAATAACCACCCTGCTTTTTTTTGTCTGGTAGAACTTTCTTTTTTCTGCTTCCTTCTGCTGCCTATAAAAGTTTTTAATTTTGTACAGCTCCTGGGAGCTCCTTTCTATCTGCTAGATGGGGAGGTGTCCATTTCATGAATCATTGAACAAAGCCGTAGGCACTTTAAAATTTACTCAGTTGAATTTTGTCTTTTAACGCACACTTTGAGAGACACGGTTCATTCTCCTGGGGGATGTCTGGCTCTTTGGTGAGTCCCAGTCTTGGTCTCAAAATTCTGTCTTGTTTCCACCAAATTCCCAAAGAAACCACCAGGCAGGATTCCCCCAGAACAGGTTCTGCTGTTCTGTGCTATACTCAGTCCTTTGTGGGGACATAATACATATATTATAATAGGATGTGTGATATTTATCTATCTATCTATCTAGCCTATTTATATCTAATATTCTTTGCGCTAATTTCCTCATTACTCTTCCAGGGACTGGTGGGTTCCAGTCATGGGTTTCATTCCCTTCTTATAATCAACAGATGTTTTTTAATTCAACTTTCATTCTAGTATAGTGGTTAAGCATGTGTGCCAAATAAAAATTTCGGAACATTAAAATGTAACTCTCAGACAAGCATAGAATGGGCACGTGTCGCAGATTTGCTTCCATCGTTAATGAGGAGACTGACTGGGTGGTAGGCCTGGTGCGAAGCAGCACAGCTGAGACAGAAGCATTTACAGGCACTGAAGGAGTGTGCTGGAATGAGATCACTAACTTAGGTACAAAACTGGCCAGTCTCCTGGAGCACCAGAACTGTAACTTTTGGAGCTATCTTTCTCACTAAAGAGAAACTCATTTGCATCACTATAGGTCAAGAATAATTTGGACCACTTTCAGCTTTCTACAAGTTAACATCTACCCTTGCAGAAATGGTGACTCTCCTAATCAATTGTTAAGAGTGAGTTGGGGCACACTCCCTAAAGAATAGGATATTTCTGGAGTGGGCCTGTCATGTTCCAGTATGACTTTGAAAAGGTGGGGAGCCACCCTTCTGTCTGTTTCCACGTTTTGGCTAGTTTTGGCTTAGCTATTAGGTTGCCTGGCTTCAAATCCTGGTTCCCACACTCACTAGCCGTTACCTTGGTCAAGTTATTTAACTTGTTTAGGTCTCAGTTTTGTCATCTCCATAGCAGTGATGACAGTAGTTTCTGCCATATTAGATCATTGTGAGGTGATAATGAGCTGATCCATATGAGGAGGATAGAACAGTGCCTGGCACGTAGTAAGAGCCCAGTACGTCTTAGCTCCTACTGTGTGTGTGGGCGTTAGGCTGAGCTGTAGGGGATCAGTGAAGGGACTTGTCTCCTCTAGGTCACGGCCTTGTAAGGGGGAGACCTGTGACTCTGGGGCCATCACAGAGTTGACTCCATCACACAGGGAGTTCACTTAGGAGTTCTAGGCCACTGCCAGCTGCAGTCAGGGGCCACCGTGGCTACTGGCCGTCCAGAGCAGTCTCCATAGAGACAAAGATGGGGGCCCAGGTGAGAGAAAAAGGTCTGGACAAATGGAAATGGAGAGCTGAGGGCTGGGTGTCACTCACGGGTGGGGGCTGTTGGGCCAGTAGACATTTGAGTTTTCCTTTCCTCCTGCGCTTTCTTCCCTTCTTCTTTCATCTGTTGAAGTCTCCATTGCTTGTATTACGTATTCCACTAATCTTCAAAGTTGAATGTGGTGTACTCCCTACTCTTAGGAATTCATAGACTAGCAGAGGAACCAAACGTGACTGATCACTAATGCTACATGTTCAAAGTTTCGTGCATTGCATGAGAGATGCATCTGCAGAAGGAAGGCTTTTTGCTCCAAGATTGCTCCTGCAGTAACCTGGCTGGGGAAGAACCAGAGAGGTGGCGGTGGAGCTTGTGAATACATTAGAGAGCTACGGAGATTGGTGGGTGCTAGGAATTGTGTCCTCCCCCTAATTATTTGTAGTTCTGACGCCAGAGCCTCAGCATGACCTTATTTGGAAATAGGGTCACTGCACATGAAATTAGTAAAGATGAGGTCATACTGGAGTAGGCTGGGCCCCTAATCAAATATGACTGGTGTTGTTACGAGAAGAGGAAAATCTGGACATAGGCGCGCATGGGGGAAGATGACCTGAAGACGCACAGGAAGACGACCATGTGAAGACGGAAGCAGAAATTGGAGTTACGCTACCACAAGCCCAGGAATGCCTGAGGCTACAAAAGCTGGAGGCAGCAAGGAAGTATCCTTCCCCAGAACCTTTGGAGGGAGTATAGCCCTGCCAGCACCTTGATTCCTGACTTCCATCTTCCAGAACAGAGAGAATAAATTTCTCTTATTCGAGGCTGCCCTCTTTGTGGTACTTTGTTACATTAGCCCAAGGAAGCTAAAAAGCTTTGGTTGTAGGTGACATTACTTGTAATTGTCTCAACATTTTCATTAAAAAAAAAAATCATAGAATGGGGAAACATTGATTTCCTAAGCACAACTAATGTGGCCCATTTCCAGAATGGTTTGGTCAAAGAGGAAGATCCAGGAGACAAAAATGCTAAAGAACACCACGTAATGTTCAATGAGGGCTTGTGATGACCCACTCTTTCAAGAGCTTTATGTGGATTAATTTATTTACCCTTTTAGCAGCTCCTACGAATTACGTCTTATTATCTCCATGTTCCAAATGAGGAAATAGGCTAAGTAACTTGCTCAAGGTCACAGTGTAATAGGACTGGGATTTTAAATGAGGCAGTCTAGTTCCAGAGCTTGTGCCCTTAACTGTGACGGTGACGGAGTCCTCTGCTTGGGTTTCGGGAATGGGGAAGGGGCACAAAATTGCCAGCAGCCTTCTTACCTGTCCTTGGACCTGTAACCAGTGTCCTTTCCTCAGCCACTGACTCCAAACACACCCTTGACCTCTTGCACTGGTGCTGCTCTTTCTCCTCTTCTCAACTTATTTTTAAAAAATTAAGGTGAAGTTCACAAAACATAAAATTAACCATTTAAAAGTGAACAATTCGGTGGTATTTAGTACAGTCACAATCCTGTGCAACCACTACCCCTACCTAGTTCTAAAACCTTTCTTCCTTCCAAAAGCAAACCCTGTTACCCATTAAGCCACCACTCACTCCCCTTTCCCTTCTCTTCTTCCCCAGCCGTCGGCAACCACCCACCCGCTTTACGACTCTATGGATCCACCTATTCTCCACTTACTACAAATGGAATCATACAACATGTGGCCTTTTGTGTCTGGTTTCTTTCCAATAGTATAATGTCTTCGAGGCTCATCCAGCCATGCATCAGTACCTTGTTCTTTTTGATGGCTGAATAATATTCTCTTGTATGTATATACCATGATTGATGTATCCATCATCTGTTCATGCACACTGGGCATTGTGAATAGTGTTCCTATAAACAGGAGCATGCAAGGGTTGTTTGAACACCTCCAAAACATTTAGCTTTTGTTGACCCGGTGTCTCTTCTTGTTTCCAATCCTTCCATGTTTATTTGCTGTCACAAAAGCCTGCTTTTGGAGCACCGTGAAGAGAAAAGCCTGCAGCTGACCAAGGAGTCGGATCAGGATCCAGGAAAGCCTGGGAACACACGCACACTAATTGTCCTTTATTTCATCTGCCGCACTTTTTCTGTGGGACTATTCTCAAGTGTTGGAAAAGTAGACTAAAAGTTTGCTCCTTCTGGAATCATAGAACTTTCAAGCTGGAAGAGACCATAGAGGTTTTGCAATTGAGTGAGTTTTCAAGCTTTCCTTGGCCAGCTTCTCTCCAGTCTCATGGGAGAGGGCCCTGGGGTCCTCTCATCCCCTTCCCTCTTTAACTGTGTTGGTTCTCACTTTATCTGTTTTGCATTTGTGTTTCTGGGTAAGATTTCCCATGAAACGCAGAGGGGTGATATGTTAAAATCGGAATCGTTTTGTTTCTGGTATTTTGTTATACCCCTGGGTCCTTGATCCAGGCAGTGAGCCTGGCATTTTGTGTTCACTGCCTTAAGGGCAAGACCAGTCAGAGCAAAAAGAGAGACAAAAGAAAGGAGAGCATTCTTTGGTTGTCAAAAAAAATCTAAAACAAAGCAAAAAAACCTCTAGGCTTCACAAAGGGCAGATTTCCATGTGTAGAGATTTGGGAAATGCAGAAAGGCAAAGTCCGCTGCCTTAGGAAGGACTCTCAGAGGGGGGAGAAAGGGAATGCTGGGAGAAAGTGCAGGGGAGGGAGGTCAGAGGCCCTGGCTGAGGGAGCAGGCTCTGACAGGCACAGAGGCAGCATCTAGAGGTTGCCAGGCTCCCTTGACACAGAAGCCATTGATGCGTGATGCACCTATGTTGGATGTCAAAGGAGGCCATTCTCCATTGGAGTGAGCTCTGTGTCAGCCATGGGAGGAGCTTTGGTCATGGATTTCTTGACATTTGAGGAGCACTCTCTTACATGGGCCATCTGCAGTGACTAGCTAGAGGACCTCCACTTGTGTTCTGATACTTTCTCAGTCTTACGGCACATGCAGCTAGTAGCCTACTCACTTTCCATTTGCCTCTTTTCTCTTGCTATTGTATCTCACATTTGGTGCAGGATGGCAGTGTGCCCATCAAAAATTCATAGCTGTCCTTCAAGGTCATGTGGGGCAGTTCTGGTCAGTGAAGTGGGGATGAAAACCTTCCATCTTAGATTGGACGAGGCTCCCAGGAAAGTTACTGCTTTCCTAATCAAAACGGACAGACTCAGCTGGCGTGGATTCTTTGCCATCTTCTCCTTTCTGTCTTTTTCCTGTTTGAAATGGAGACCATGCCCCAGAGGTGTCCCAGACACTGTGTGACCCCTTGTTAAGGATGCAGAGCAGGGATGGAGACGGAGCCTGGTCCTCAAGCAGCCACAGTGAGGCTGGCTTACCCACGACTCAGTTTCCTTGTTACATGAGATAAATTCCTCGCTTACTCCATTCTTTGGACTCTGAAACGTGTGACTGCGTACACTTGTGACAGGCCCCACGACTTTTACTCCACGTGGACCGCTTGCATCGGAACATCTGTCCCCATGCAGGAGTCCCACCCTGTGACTGGTGTGGGGTGTGGTCTGGAGGCCTGGAGAGGTGGTGCAGAGTAGTCAGGGACCCTTTCCGTATTCGGGCGAAACGCCTTCGCCATCTCCCTAGAGCTAGAACATTGGTAGAATATTCCCCTTCCATTACAGGAGAAGGGATTCACTTAAAAATAAGAAGTAAAACCCTCTGCTCCAGTCAGGCACTTTACAAAGGAAGAGGGAGCGGTTGAGGAACACCTAGCGACTTGCCCCAGGCCCTGCAGGTTGGTGGCTAATTTGGATTGGAGGGTATGTTCCCCTCCATCCATTTTTCCACCACCAGAGTGGATCCAGTGCTAAGTTCCTTTATATTTTGTCTTTTAAGATGATTAGATAAATATCCTGTGTGTCAAATTAGTGAATTTGAGGGTTTTTGGATGAAAGTAAACAGGGATTAAAGAAATCAAATAATTTACAAGAAATCCAGACAGTAATTAAAAGGATTGATCCTGATGTTTCTAAGTGACAAACAGCTCTCTTAATCTTATTTTTTTGCTAATTTAAATGTAACAGCCTCATATGCCCTCCTATTGTTCTCATTTACTCATCATCAATGTACTTAAGTGGAAAAGGTAAACTAATCACATGTAAATATCTGTCATGAGCAGGAGTTGGACAGCCCCACTAGCGCGAAGGGACCAGGTTGTAGCTGACATGGAGCTGCAGTCTAGGGCAATGTTGATCTCCTGTGACTCTCTGGGGAATGGTCTCCAGGTGTAGAAGTCTAGAGCTGAAGGTACCGTGCTTTTCCCTGGAGGACAGTTGATGGCACATTGGCTGGGAAAACAATAATGAGAGCTTTGAGACTGGCCCATGGTAGGTCTCAATATCTGAGTGCTTTACAGCGAGCTCACTGAGGGAGAGCCTTTGAATTTTAGTGGAGCACCCCCTGGTGGCGAAATGTTTTTTCCTGCAGCTTTTTTTCGCCCCCAGGATAACGGAGCCAAACTGCCTGCCTGGGTGGAGTAATTTTGGAACCACAGAATTCACCATTTATTGTGGCGACTCTGTACCTCTTTTAGGAAAGCACTTTACTGCTGCACGTAGTTTGTGTTCAACAAAGCTTTACCAAGTCCCAATCTGGATTCCCTTTGACACTGTTTAAATTCTCTCTCGTTTTTATATGCAGTCGAAGAGGGGTCCTGATGCTTGTCCTGGCAACTGCAATGCACACTTTCAAACCCTGCAGTTCAAGACCAGTATTTAGGGGACTGATGGGAAGGAAGGAGACAGCTTTGTTTAGTGTAAAAGGGAAACTTTCTGCTGTTTTTGTGGTCAAGGAGTACTTTTGGATTAATTTAATTCTAAAATCAAGCACTTGGGAAACTGTAAAGTCCAGCATATATGTAAGTGTTGTCTGCAACTCTGTCGTTTGTCTTGAGAGAAAGGAAATAGTCACTGAGCTCAGTTATAAAGGCAGAGGATCCTCAAGTGGAAGTTTGGAAGATCACTCTTTCATTCCCTCATCAAACATTTCTTAAGCACCTGTAATTAGCAAATACAAAGAAGTTCTTCAGGAGTGGATAGTCTAGTGGGGGAGAGAGAAATATAAACAAATAATTACAATGTATGAGTGCTTTTATAAGTCTTAAATTTCCTTTACATTTACAATAACAAAAGACTACTTTAACCCATACAATTTGGACATACTGTTCAAAGACATATACCAGTTGGTAACAGTAACACATATATACCATATGAGGGAAAATAAACTCGCATTTATTAATCAGAATAATTTCCTGGTTTAGTTGACACCTTATGAGGTTTCCTCTGAGCTACTGTTTCCTGAAATAATAAAGAAGAGTGCTGACATAGCAATAAAGAGAAAGAAAATGAAAAACAAAAGGTTTCAGTGGCAAGCACAGTGTTGAGCACACAGTAGAGAATCAACAAATACTTGGGAAATGAACAAATATATTAACAACAAGGTGGAGGAAGGGATTTTTCTATGTCTAATGTGAGCATTATTTAGAATGTCCATTTTGGAACTCAGTAAGAGGTTCTCTCATGCTAGCAAGCAGGGTATTAGCATCTATACAGCTATCTGTGGCTCAGTGGGAAAAAATGTGAAGGATGCATGCATGTTGTGGAAGACTAACATTTCCATTTTTCTTAGAGCAGGGGGTGGCCAAAGAGTTGGAAATGGACATGTAAAGTGGGGATTCTGGGCCATTTTCTTAAAGAGAATAGACTTAGCTAGAATGTAGATTCTTTTGTCCTTCCTTTTCTCTGTTTGGAACACAGCTGTAATTGCTGGAGCTCCAGCAACTATATTGTGTCATGAGACAATGTGGAGGAAGAGAACCTGCTATGGACGATGGGGACAAAGATAAAGGACACGGAAACTAGGTCTCAGATGACCATGGAGCCACCAGGTCAACCTCTTGACTTCTTTCACGTAGGAGAAATGAAACCTTAATTTTGTTTAATCCCATAACTGGGTTTTCGGTTACATGCAGCTGAACCAAATGCTAACTGATACCCTGACAGTTTGCTGGGTTTTATTTTTCAGGGACTTGAGAATCAGCAATTTCTTTCCTTCAAGCTCCTTTCACACCTTTCCCCACCACAACCGTACCCTTAAATCCAGGGGTCTGGAAACTTTTTCTTTAAGGGCTACAGTAAATATTAGGGCTTTGCAAGTCACACGGTCTCTGTTGCATACTCAGAGCAAACTTAACCTTGCCTTTGTAGTGTGAAACCAGCCATACACATTACACAAACCAGCGTGTGTGGCTGCATTCTCTTACTCTTACACCTTTATTTATGAGAATGTGCAGCTGACCTGCAGGCCCTTCTTTAGTCCACAAACTTAGGGAAAACAAAAAATAGTATTTGTTTCCAAAGTGTGTGGGGTCAGACTGTTGTCCAAGGTCCCCCTCCTTGGACCATGACTTTTCCAAAGCAAGGACTGTGTCTCGTTCATGTGCATATTCTCATTGCCATTTGGCACATAACACAGATTCAGCATATATTACAAATAAATTATTATTATTTTGTTTCAAACAACAATAATCATTTTATCATCTCTTCTCATTTCTTTTTAAAAAACTCTATTGCATTTATTGGGGTGATGTTAGTTAATAAAATTATATGGGTTTCAAGTATACACTTCTATAATACATCACCTGTAGTTGTGTTGTGAGTACACTTCTCCCCTAAGTATTTTCAAATAATAGATGGGAATAAAGAAACAAGTCAAGGAGGCAACGAGTCCTTTGAAGGTGGAGAAATTGAAGTTGGTGACAATGAGATATCAAGGTCTGGTTTAAACTAGAATCCTTTCAAGTAAAAACTGATTGAGCAGTTATAAAACTTGAACTTACCAGAAATCTCTCTTCTTATTTTTTGAGGGATTAATCTATGTCTCCTATAACATCTTCTGCACACTGAACAACAGGATAAAATCACTCCCCCTTCTGTTCCCCCATGTCTCACACTCAGAGGAGAGCCAGACCCAAGGATGGAGATATTCATCTCCGTCTAAGGTTCCTGGGTTGAACAGGCATGAAGAAAGGGTGAGAACAGAGCAGGTGAACTTGGTGAGCTGAACTTGATCCCTGCTAGATGGAGCTGGGTGGTCTTTGGTCTTTGGACAGGGGCTACTTATGCTGATCACATCACAAAATTCAGGTGCCCTGAGTGCAAACTCACACACCCTTGTTTCCCCATTGATCTCATACTATAAGCTTAGAGTTTGCCTGGCATGGTGCCAGATACAAACGAGAATTAAGAACTACTCCTACGTGAAAATGTTAGCTCCCGTGTTGCTCATTTCCCTGTTCATTTGTATATACTGATCCACAGTCCCTTTGCAAAATCCTTGGGGCCACATGTGTTTTGGCCTCTAGATTGTTTACCTTTTAGAAAGGTAAGAGAGTACACGTTATATACAATTTAATACCCTGAGTACAGCTGGGGAAGCACCTCTTGACTGAACACATTAATATTATGCAGAAAAATACAAATATTCACACTGAGTAGACCACTGAAGGCTGTAAGTAGCCTCATGCACATCAGGTTTTGTCACCAAAGAAATTTTGATGACAAATTGTTAAAAAAACCCAAAAAACAAAAAGAAGAAAGTTTTCAGGATTTCAGAAATGTGCATAAGGTTGTGGGCCTGAATCCAGTCTTCCCTAACGTTCCGCCTTCCAGAGGTTCGTCATTCATTTTACCGCAGAAGCGTACCTGATTAGTACTTCATACTCTTCTCGGGAATTTCACGTTCTGACTCGTCTGTTCCGCACGTGATCCTCACCACACATGACAGGTGCTCAGTGAGTTTGTGTGGACTAAACAGACAGAGCGGTCTAGCAAGATAAAAGGTATGACAACCATATCTTACATTCGGGGAAACCCAGCCCCAGGAGGGAAGGGGCTCGGCCCAGGGTGGCTCGGAGTCTCCCAGCATTTGGTTGCCACCACTGCTCATTTGTACACAATGTGGCTGATGGTTTGGGAGTGCAGTCAGGTTTTAGAAGGACAAGAAGGTCTAAAGCAGTGGTTCTCAGCAGGGCATGATTTTGTCCCCTCTCCTGGAGCAGGGAGGATGTTTAGCCATGCATAGAGATATTTTGGGTTGTCACAACTTGCGGGAAAGTGCTTTGGCAGTTAGTGTGTAGAGGTGAGGGATGCCGCTAAATAAACATCCTACAGTGGACGCGCAGGACAGTCTGGTAATCAGAGATCAGCCAGTCCTGACAGTTAATAGAGATGAGGTGAGAAACTCATCTAAGAGTCTCAAGTCAGCCTCATTCAGAAAACACCCGAACCAAACCTCTTAAATTAGGAGACCAGTTGACGCCTTTCAGTGCTTGTGCCTCTTCACATCACCTTGTGCAAACCTCTACTACCCCCCTACACAGGGAGGTCTCCCTCCCCCTCCCCCAAACCTAACCTGCCCTTCTACCAACTGAATGAGTTCCTCTGACTTGGGGACAGGCCCCGCCTGAGGATGGACTGAGCTACTGGCCCCAAAGGGAAAGTGAACAAATGGGCATTTGTCTCCAATGGGAGCGGGGCATACTTAAAAAAATTGAAAATCTGATTAAAGTAACAAAACACATGCCTTTAGGATCAGAATGACGATTTCACATTTCTTTTCGTCATGTTGTCTTATGAAGACGGGAAAGAACTGTTGCCTTTGGTAACTTTTGAATCACCAGCAGAGGGCAGACATTGCTTACGTAAAGGAAAAATTGTAGCTCCGCGCACGTACCAGCCCCGACTGCAAGGCCACCCCAGACAGCACTGCAGGAACCCGCGCATCGGCTGCCTCTCCGGGTCCTGCCTTCCTCCGGGTCATAATTGGCATGATCAAAATCGCCTCACTCTGTTAGAATTCTGTATCTGGAAAGATATGATTTCTCTCTTTCTCTTTTTATTTTGTGTGTGACAATTTGGAACTCCTTCTTGAAAAATGGAGAAAAATTATTTTTCCTAATTATAAATAATGCATGAGCATTGAAGAAAATCCGAAAAAAAATAAGAGCACAAAGGAAAATTGCACCTCCCAGAGATGGTCACAGTTAGCTGCCTTTCTAATCTCTTCCCTATTAAATCTTCTGAAATGCATTTGTAACAGTGACACGGAAGGGTCCTGGACATGCTGAGAAACGCACAGACACGCTGTGCTTCCCTGCCGCTGTGCCTTTGCTCACCCAGCTCAACGGAGAACTCCTCTTCTAATCTCTGAAAATCCAAATCCTAGATATTCTTCAAGATCAAGCTCAGGTGCTTTGGGTGACTCTTCCCAGCAGGAATTGATCTATGTTGTCTGTATTTTTGTGTCACTGTGTCTGTGACTCTCATGGCAAATACCACCTTTTGCCATATATTACGATTTTTACGGACAGTTGAATCTTCCTACAAGGTCTAAATTTTAGGAATGTGGGAATCTCACCTCATCTTTCTATCCTTCATATAGCACTGACACTGGGTCCTCACAGAAAATCCTCATGAGGATTTCTGAAAAGGAAGGAAGGAGTGAAGGAAAGAAGGGGGAGAGAAGGAAGGAAATTTTTCATTGAGATTTGCAACAAACTTTTGAGGAAAACGGGAATTATTCGAGTTTCACAGAGGAGACCCAGTGATCCTAAGTGCTGGCTCATGTTTATAATGTGGAATTTTCCAACATTAGAAGACTCAGAGTTTGGGCATTTTTGTGTGTTGAACTGTGCATTCCAAAAGGATAGGTTGAAATCCTAACCCCCTGGTTCTTGCAAATGTGACCTTATCTGGAAATAAGGTCTTTGCAGATGTAATCAGGTTAAGATGAGGTCATACTGGATTAGAATGGGCCTTCAATCTAATCTCCCATGTCCTTATAAGGAGATAGAGATTTGGACCCTGAGACACACATAAAGGAGGACAACCATGTGAAGAACAGGCAGAAACCTGAGTGATGCAGCCACAAGCCAAGGAATGCTAAAGCTTGTCAGCAATCACAGAAGCTGGACAAGGCAGGGGAGGATTCTTGCCCAGAGCCTCAGAGAGTGTGGTCCTGCCAACACCTTCATTTCATTCCTCTAAACTTTAGATCATGAGAAAATAAATTCCAGTTGATTTAAGCCATCCAGTCTACAGTAATCAGTCATAGCAGCACAAGGAAACCAAAGCATCATGTTAAGAACTCTTAGTGACAACAGGCCTACCTGGGAAATGAAGGGAAGTCCTATGGATATGGAAGGAAGTTAAGATTCCAAGGACAGATAGGGAGTTCTTGGTGGGGTTAAGACAGAAGGGGGTTGTTTGATGGGTTCAAAGATAGCTTTCCATTGTTTCTTTGCCAGAATTTTAGCACGGGTGCCCCCTTCTTTTTCCCTTATTTATATTTCAAGATATCAGGCCTTACTGAAGGTCTTTAAAAAATGTTGCAAAAGTTTAACCACCTGATTTCTCCTGTGTCATCAATGGACTATTTCTATTGATGGTATTTCTACCAATCGTGGTGCTATCTTATTAGCTCCTAAGTAGTTTCTGTTGTATCATGGTTTGCTTCTACAGACGATGTGAAAAGCTAGAAACTGATAACCAGCCAGATCAAGCTCTTAGAAGGAAAATAAGGATTTAATGTGCTGCAGCTGTTCATTTCTCCACTATCATTCCGAGCTTCTTATAAGATTCTGAGGATTAAATCATAACTGGGAAAATACTGCCAGAATAGGAGAATATAGTTTTCTCTCTAAAATAAGCCAAAAGGCTCTCTCTCACCCCCACAAATTGGTAACTTAGATCTATGGCCCTAAATAGATCAATTCTTAGAATAAAATGACTTACAGGAGGTGCAGGTGAGACTGCTGACTAAATGTCATCATCACACCTCAGGGGAGGAAAAATGAGCCAGCAGACATCCAGGTGACTTTCCTTAGGTTCCCACGGTGGCCTTCATTTGCCTCCAACATTACATGAATAATGATGAAGTTCATGGTGACAGGAATAAAATAATAACTGTCATCACTGGAACAAAATCAACACTATTTATTCCAGAAAGGACTTTAGCTTAGCAGTGTCTGGCATATAGTAGTCACTCAGTGAGAGTTTCCTGAATGATGAACATGTGAATAAATAAATGAACGAATTAGTAGAACTGGACCCCTCCTAGCAGTGCCCTTTATTGCTTTGTGACTGAATTTGTTTCTGTAATTTCCTGGCAGGATGTCTAAGACTGAGGAAGGCTCAGTAAATAATGACAATATATATGGCCAAAGCCATTAATTTTGAGTTGTGATAAGTTTTAGTTTCCTATATTACCTCCTGTCACTGGCTCCTAAGCATACTATTGGGCTGGGATTTGTCCTGGACAAACATTTCAGGGATGCTGTGAGGCATCATCTTCAAAACCAAAGGTAACTACTTCAAATATAGCAATGACCATGACATTTCTGCTTTTAGTTTCTGGTAAGTCACTGGACTTTTTTCCTATTTGGCTAAAAATAATATTGCCATTTGAGTATTTCCTGATCTTAGGATTCAATCCTAATTGATTTATTTGACTAATATTTTTTGAGCATCTACTATGCGCCAGGCACTTTTAAGGTGTTGGGGAATTTTTAGTGAACAAAATGCCTACCTTTCTACCGTATAAGTGTAAGCCCGTAGACAAGCTTCCTGGTTGCCCCAAGAAAGTTATCAACACCTTAAGCTTTTCTTGAAGGTGTGGTTGTTTGGGCAGAGTACTTTGTTTGACCCATTCATTTATTCTCCATTGCCAATAGAGCAGGACAGACCCATGATAAAAGGAATCTTTCGTTATTGTGCATACTAGTTCTTAGGTAATGGGTGGGCTCATTATGAGGGGAAACCACCTCCATTGCATGACAGGAGTGGTTTAATCTAATGGGCGAAGTCATGCACTTAGGCAAGCACCATATCCCAACTCTACTGAGAACTTTCACCCAATGGCCACCCACCTGAACTGTGAAATCCAAGGGGGTGGGCCTCAGTTTCCTATTACTCAACTGCTTGTGTCACTTGGCACTGCTGCTGAAACTCATTGACCCCTCCCCTCCATTGCTTTCCGTGCCTACACAGCCCTTGTTCTCTGCTCACTTCCCTGATTTTTTCTTCCCTGTGTCATTTGCTGACTTTTCCTCCCACACCCAATTCCTTAAATAAAGGACTCTGTTAATAAGGTTTTGTTCCTGATTTTGTATGTCTTCCCTTTTTTTTCTGTGCACCCTTCCTGGACCATATTCTTTTCTGCTTTGGCTTCCTTCCCCACTTAGATATATTGATTCTGACATCCTCAACTCTGATCTCTCTTGGGAACTAACTTCTTTCTTTCTTTCTTTCTTTCTTTCTTTCTTTCTTTCTTTCTTTCTTTCTTTCTTTCTTTCTTTCTTTCTTTCTTTCTTTCTTTCTCTTTCTTCCTTCCTTCCTTCCTTCCTTCCTTCCTTCCTTCCTTCCTTCCTTCCTTCCTTCCTCCCTCCCTCCCTCCCTTTCTCCCTTTCAAAAGATTTTATTTATTTATTTTTAGACAGAGGAGAAGGGAGAGAGAAAAAGAGGGAGAGAAACATCATCAGTGTGCGATATACATGGATTAGTTGCCTCTCACACCCCCCCTACTGGGGATCTGGCCTGCCACCCAGGCATGTGCCCTGACTGGGAATCGAACCAGTGACACTTTGGTTCACAAGCTGGTGCTCGATCCACTGAGCCACACCAGCCAGGGCAGAACTTCTTCTTTTCAAATGACAATTAGGCATTTCATTTTTGTATGCCTTTTAGGTTCCTCCACATGGTAGGTATAAAATTGAACTAATCTCTCTCCCTGCCCAATCTGATTTTTTTTCTCTTGTGTTTTGTATCTTGCTCAATCCCATCATTGGATCCTATCACTCAAACTAGAAGTCTCAGTCAGCTTCTGTACTTCCATCTTGTTCATTGTGGTAGTCTGGCTCCAAGATGCCCCCAGTTATCCTCACCTTCTAAAATTTGCATCTTTTTTTATGGTCCCTCTGACAATGTATCATGATAGGCCTATGTGACTAAGTAATATGCTAGAAGTGATGGTATGTGACTTCAAAGTCAGGTCATAAGAGAAAGTGCTGCCTCATCTTATTCTTTTTTTAGGTCACTTGCTCTGGGGGCCAGCTTCCATATCCTAAAGACACTCAAGCAACCCTTTGGGTAGATCCGTGTGAAAAGGAACTGAATCCTCTTGCCAACAGTTAGCATCAACCTGCCAGCCATGTGAGTGAACCATCCTGGGAGTGTATCCTGTGGCCCAGAATGGCTATGAATGCGGCCCAATGCAAAATTGGAAATTTACTTAAAACATTTTTTGTTCATCAGTTGTCGTTAGTGTTTGTATATTTAATGTGTGGCCCAAGACAACTCTTCTTCTTCCAGTGTGGCCCAGAGATGCCAAAAGGTTGGACACCCCTGCGACCCAATCAAACCTTTAGACACTGCATCCTCGGTCGACATCTTGACTGCAACCTCATCAGAGATCCTGAGCCATAACCACTGGCTGAGCCATTCTTAAACTTCCTGACCCACAGAAAACTGTGAGAGAATACATATTTATACTGTTCTAAGCTGATATGTTTTGGAGTAATTTGTTATATAAGAATAGAAAACTAAAACATTTATAAACCATATATGTATTATGTATTTTTAATAGGGGAAGAGCATGAATGCAGTCCCCCGCTACCACAATTATGCAGTCAGATTTCCCACAATTGGGGAAATCACAGGGGTCAGCACATCTGAGTGCAATGGATAAGCCTCACACCGGAAAAGTCACCTACGTGATCATGGTGTCTCCCCTGCCAGGTAAGTATTAAACCATATTTTGTTCCTCAGCAAATTTTCCTTGCTATTGCTCTCTAAATATTTTTTTAAGTATAACTCAATTCCTTTACCTCTCCTGTTCTAATTTTAGGCCCGCATCATTTCTTTCCTAGAATGATTTCAATATCTCCCTATTGGCTTCCTTGTCTGTAATTAACTTCCTCTCCTACCTGTAAGCCATCTTCCATATTGCCATCAGTTAGTTACCTTTTTAAAATATAAATCTGATCATGTTATTCCACTACAGTATAAACCAGGATAGCCTGCAACATTGCTTCAGTAATAAACAACCTCCAAATCAAAGTGGCCGAGACAACAAAGGTTTATTTCTTACCTCTGCTACAAGGCTACTGTCACTCAACAGAAGTGTTATGCTCATTGTAATCACTCAGGAATCAAGGATGAAAAGCCAGCATTTTAAGATTGCTGGTCACTGGGTAGAAGTAAAGGAGAATGGGCCAAAGCAAGCATTTTCTCTTAAACTCTCATTCAGAAGTGACCCACATCACTCCTGTTCACATTTCAATGGCCAAAGCAAGTCATGCGATCACTTCTGGCTTCATGTGGATCAGGAAATTTTATCCTATCACGTACCTGCTTAACCCTTAGGCTCGTTACATATCACTTTTAGGCTAAAGTCCAAGTCCTTTTGCAGAACATGCAAGGTCCTTTGTGATTTGGGCTCAGTCTACATTTTCAATATCATCTATCACTCTCTTCTTTTTACCCAATGTGTTGCTCCAATTACACTGAATTTTTCTGATTTCTAGAATGGTCTACGTACTTTCCTTACCTCTGTGCTTTTGTACATGTTGTTAAATATGCTGGGCAGACCCCTGCTCATCCTTAGGCCTTATTTTCTCTTCCTCTATGAAGCCACTCAGAACTGCCTACATAGTCACTCCCTCCCCTTTGACTCCGTTCTACTTTGTAAGTTCTCCATCACAACACACCTTCATCACATCAGAAGGCAGGACATTTTTTATTTGTCAGTCTTCTGTCTGGTTTAGAGCTCTCTTTGAGCAGGAAAAATTTCTTACTCATGTTTGCATGGCTGTGCCAAGCACAGAGCCTACATAGCTTTGGAGCTTAAAAATATTTGTTGAATGAATGTGTGAGTATCCTTTCCCCACAATCCCTGAAGATTAATCATGCACGCTCTGCTCTCTGATCCATGGACTTTAAGGGATTTCTGCCACCGTATTTCTTTCCCACTATGTCATTTTGTTTTCCCTACTTTCCAATAAAAGACTGAGTTTTTCACTTAGAAACCCAACAAGTCTCTTAGCCATGCCCCATGAATTTCTTTTTCCTGTTAAGTAACCTTAAATAGCTCTGGTTGAACTCTCACTTGTGATTCTCAACTAGTTTCAATCACATTTAATGTCAATATTTATTGTGCTCTCCACACACCAGACACGGTGCTTTATACTGAGGATATAAAGACAAATGGTAGTGTCTGTGTTCTGAAGACTTGCACTGAAACACTCTGTTTTGCCCATGTCTTCAGGTGTACCATGGGACCTCATTAGGTGCCTTCATAGAAGGGTCTAACTAAAGTTATTGTTTATATTTTTAAAAAATATATCGAATACATATAAATCAACTGGTGGGGAGAGACAGCCTTCCTTCTCAACATCTATTAACATTCAGGTGATTACTTGGGAGTGTTCACCACTTAAACTGGTTAGTACCCAATAACACCAGATTAAATGAAACTGTGGGGCAGGAATTGGGATTATGGAATGGATATATTTCGTAAACTGGAGTGATTTTAGGGTAATGGAGGTGTTGGGGTCGGGGGAACTGGGCACCTTGAAGCAGGTGGGGCCCGTCCCGTAGAAGGCAGGGCTTTTGAAATGGGAAAGGCACTGGGAGAAGGTTAGTAGAGGGTAGAGCTGTGCTGTGCAGTTTGGCAGCCTCTAGCCACCTGTGTCTACTGAACACTTCGAAATTTGTCTAGTCTGAATCGAGGTACTCAGTTAATGTAAAATACACAATAGATTTTGAAGACACCACAAAAAAGCAAAAAGCCCATAATCACTTTTCATACTGATTACATGTTGATATAATAATATTTTGGGTATATTGTGCTAAATAAAATATATTATTAAAATTAATCTCAGGGGTTTCTTTTTGTAGTATGGCTGCTAGAAAATATAAAATTACATATGCAGCTCATAGTTATGCTTTGCATTACATTTATACCAGGCAGCCCTGGTCTAGAAGTTAAATGTTACCCATTCAGATGTTTGTTGCATCCACCCTCCTTCTTCCCTTTCTTCCCACCTCCCTCCTTCCCTCTCTCCCTTCCTTACTGAGCATCTTCTATGCTCAAGTTCTGTGCTAGATTCTGGGTTACAGAAGTGTGTTTTCTTTAGCAACTTCCAATTTAGTAGTAAATAAAGTCATAGAAACAAATTATTATACTCTAGTGTGATGCTTTTTTTAGGCCACAACAATGCAAGCTCTCTGGGGAAGCACTTGACTTTGAGGAGCTGATGATGTTTGAGCTAATTTTCAGTTTTTCCCCCATCCATCTATGAGAAATGGCTGCCCCAAATCAAGTTAGACTCATAAATATGTTTCTAATTAGTCAGCAGAAGGCAGACTTCACATTTACTCCAAGGGAACAATGACCCTTGTGGTCTTCTCATGAGGGGAAAGGAAAAGGACCTTAAAAATTGGGACTGTACAGTGTACAAAAACACTTGCTCAGTACTTTACAAATACTATCTTGTTTCAGCCACTTAGAGACCTTTGAATTATGTACTGTCTCTAATTACAGGAAAGGGAACTGAGGCTTAGAGATACCCATAACTTGTATATCTCACCTTGGCTACCTATCTTCAGAGAGGCAGTGGATAGTTGGGAGTGGCTGGTTCAGGGCAAATCTTCCACCATATTGAGGAGTTGCTTAAAGAGTTATCTTGTTGATCATGAGTTAATAATGCATTCTCCTACACAAAGGACATCTCATAGCTTTTAATATTCATGATCAATGGACATTTACAGTAATTTTTGTAAAACTTCCTTATTTCTAGAGTTCTACCATTTGGTCATATGTTATACTGATTTTGCATCCCAGCCAGTTGTAAGCTGTTTGCTGTACATGTTTCTTGTATGTTATCTTCTATTTTCAGCTCAAAAGGCTTTCAGTTGTAGTATGTGTCTCGAATGACAGAATTCTTCTATTAGTGGGAGAGAATAGCTCTCTCTTCACCTGTTGTATTTTTGTTTTCATTTTAAGTTCCTATTTTTCTTTTGTCTTTATCAATGATATTATTACTTCCCACATTTTCACTCTGACCATCCTATTGTTACGGTTAATGACGATTGCCTAAGAATATTGAAGTCAATCACCATTTTAGCTACTGTGAATTAATGAAAGTGATTTTTAAATTAGTACTGAATTGGCTGAGTAGAATTAGTTTCAAGAAATAAGTCTAGGACCTTTACGTCTTACTTCCAACGTGAAAAAAATCGTCCTTGAAGAAAATATAGAGGAGCAGTGTATTTCAGGATAAGGGTACGGGCCGGAAGCTTATGATCTGGTATCTGGTTATTTTCATTTCTATTCTGACATCCTCAGTGTTGGCTACATCTTCAGGCTGCAACAAAATAGCTGCAACAATTTCAGGCAGTCATCTAGAAAGGACAACTCACAGAATCTTCCAATGGTTTTTATTAAGAACAAGAGAATGCCCTTATAGGCTTCTTGCATCTCATTGACCATCACTGGGTTGTTAGCCTGTGCCTGAGCTGATCACCCCAAAGGAGTGGCATGACCTTCTGTGAGATTACTTTTAGCAGGAGTCACCTTTCCTTGAGGCACCTGGCTGTGTTATGCTTAATGCTTATGTTATAAAAGAAGAAGGAAGAATGGGTACTTGGAAGACAACCAACAGTGCCTGCTGAACAAAGACAGCACAGTTCAATGTGGTGCAGATGTAGGTATTTATTTTGGTGGACTGTGGCAACACAAAGAAGCACTAGTTTTAGTTACTTGATTATCAGAGTAGTTTAGGAAGCCACACTGAGAAGGAGAACACTATACATGTGTTGAAGTTTCATAGTCAAGAGTATGATTATATTTATAAGATTCTTATGTTGTTCTGCTGCTGATGAATTCAGGGTTCCACAGGGGAAAACAGATGTTTAAAGCAAAGAGTTAGAAGAGAGGAGAAATGAATCCAAGTTCTGCTGCATAATATTCAGGTGTTTTATCAAGTTAGCTGCAGGAGTCCCTGGAGAGAAGGCAAGATGCTCTGACTCAGATGTTTACACGTAAGTGGTAGATCAAAAATAAATTAGCCTTTTGCTACATCATGCAGCCTGTGGTGGTGTTTAGTCACATCACATTTCTTACTTATTCATGGCAACAGTAGGAATTAACAGGATACGAATAATAGGTTTGACTGATCCAGACCATACTCTCCCTTGGGAATAGTAGAAAATTCTGCAGATTCTTAATTATTTTCAGCAATAGATGAGAGCAAGAGCATAGCTATTCTAAACTGGCAATCAAAATCATTTTTTTCCCAGCAACTATGACTTGCATATGAACATGAGTGTTATCTGCTATTTTGTTACTGAAAAAATCTCTCTCCAGAATTATAAGTCTGTTTCCAGAATGAAAGATCTCTCCATTTCCACCCTTCTGTGCTCTTACTGCTTGTTGGACCTCTGTTTTATTTAGACGGAGTGAACTCCATGCCTTTGCATATGCTGTTTCTGCTAAGAATGCCTTTGTTTCCCTGGTAAATTTATGTTCCTCCTTCTATACTCAGGTCAGAGCTTTGGAAATTCTCCTCACTAATGAGTCCCTGCCCTTGAAGTGACCAAAGTATTCCATTGTCTTTAGAATGTCCCCAGCCTGAAAAGAAGCTGTCTGAAAAACTGGACTGTCCCAGATTGTCTCGCACTGGGTTTCCAGGGAAGCGTGTCCAGGGATGTGGGATTTTCGGTGCTAAAACCACGAAAGTCTAGGGAAGAATGGGTTGAGTTGGTAACCCTATGACACTAGCCCCTTAAGGAAAAGAAGGGAAGAGCTCACTGGGGCTGGGAGGGTGGGATGGGGGTGGGGCAACAGGCAGTAGCTGAAGAAAACCAGGTGGCGAGCTCTCACGAATCTTTCTCCTTAAACTTTAAAATTCATCACACATTCCAGGATTTGAGAAATGATGAATGAGAACAGTTTTGAGATGGAGACAATTAACAAGATGTTGGTGTTTTCCCTTCAAGATGTGCATATTAAAAGTATCTCTCTTAAATGCCAGCAATGACTATGGAATTGTCGTGATCACACAGTCAAGCACTTGTGAGGTGCTCTTTGAAAGCATCTCAAAAACTCTCCGTGTAATTTATTCTTCATTTGTTTGTTTGTTCATTCCTTCATACATTTAACAGATATTCACTGAGTGTCAGGTACCATGTGGGTGCCACTGGCCTGGAGAAACCCTGGCATGGACCCGGTCTTCCCCATGATCTGACTATCAACAGCTCCATGTGCATCTTCTTGTTCATAGTTAATGGCTTACTGTGCAGGTGGATCTTGGGAGACTAACAGAGCAGTCTTGGGAATAAAACAGCAGAATCCCTAGGAGTTCCTAGGGAGCAAAACAGTTTGAATGTAGCGTGGGACCACAAGAACTATGAGATATCTGGGAAGGAAAATGGCTAACTACGATTCATCCTTAGCTTCAATGCCATTGTGTGATGTGAAAAGCAAATCATTCTTTGGCTTAATTATTCATTTCTTATCACTTCCCTCTATCCATCCCCCAATGAAATATTTGTAGCGCCCTGAACTTGCCTGCTTCTCTTTGGTTTTTAGGCCCTTCCACAGGCTGTTCAGTCTGTTGTATCACCCTCCCCAGTGAACACATCTGTCCCCACTCCCATTAACCTGACTTATGTCAACTGGCCCCTGAAGTTTCATCTTCACCATCACCTCCTCCCGTAAACCTGCCTAAGCTCTTTCCTCTGCTCTCACAGCCCTGTCTACCTGCCATATTAGCTTTATCACATGGTAGCAAAATGATTTATGTAGTTATATGTCTTTGTCACTCGAGTGGAAGTTGCTGGAGGCAGGACTGGGCCCTGATCACCGCTGAGCATGTGTCTAATAAATGTCTGTTGAAAAACTGAAGGTGAAACAACAGCATTTCCCTAAAACTAGAGTAAACATATATCTCATGATTTTTGAGATCCGCTGACACATTAGTCTTGTTCGAGAATGATATTCAAAATAGTTACTAACGGGCTCTGGCCCAATGGTGCGGGAGGCATCTGCTGTTAACTCTTTAGTTGCTGGATCCTGGAGAGGTGGGGAGTTCCTAGGGAGGAGCCTGGTGTCAGGGGTAGGGTGTGATTGAAACATGGTTACTTGCCAATTGAGACTGAAATATTTTAACATTTCACCGACTGCCATGGTCATCCAGGTGCATTTGGGCCCTGGTCAGTTTCTATCTTTTTTTCATTTTTTAATTTCTTTTTAATTTTTTTATTGTTGTTCAATTACAGTTGTCCCCCCCCCATTTTCTTATTAAAATAGATCCTGTAGAGTTTGTAGCAGGAGGAGAAAGACTGCATTTTAAATTGCCCAAGTTTTTCCCAGTGGGATAATTTATGTAATGTTATTAGATATATTTATGTGTGGGGAAGACTCTTTACACAGTTTCCATAGCAGAGCCGAGAAACATTGATTTTGTCCAGAGCTCTCTTCACTGAATGCCACGCTGAAGGGGTTCATTGGGGTCCATGCTGAACCACTGTCCCTGACCTTGCATTTAGTAACCCCTGTGCCTTGACAGAGGTGGAAAGGGATGGAGAAGCTGTGGTGGGAACAGTGGCAGACACACAGTGTTGGGGGCTGCTAGGACCAGTCCCCCCCAGCCCTGGAGCTTTCCAAATGATGCCAACACTTAAAACAGAGTTTTTATAAAAAAACAAACAAAGAAACAACTCCTAAACTTATTTTTTTAGAGCCTGGAATTGAGAAAGTGTGAAATCATTAAGAAATGAAGTCACGTGAATATATTTGAGAATTCTTTGTGTTTCCAAAGACTTTAAAGTTTGGCTTCATTTACTTTAGCCATAGGGAGATGGCTGGTATAGATCTGGGGGCCTGTTTTGCTTGAACACTAAATATAGAGAGGTGTTTAACCACAGCTTCGATGCCAGTGAGTGCAAATTTCAGCAACTCTCCCACGTTCCAGTGGAACTCTGATCTAAAAGAATTATACAAAGCCATTTTCTAAGTATAAAGGATTTCCTATGGAAAGAAAGTTCAGAAAGGACAGGTTTGTGTTATAAAGCCTGTTTTCTACCCATTTTAATATATGCTTTGAAAATGCAGGGGCATTAGAAGAAGAGGAGAATGTGCAATCCAAATTATGTACTGAGGGATCCTGGGACTAGCTGGTAACATGGGATAGGATGTAAGACGGTAAGAGATCGCATCAGCACCCAGAGCACTGCTCCTGATTAAGAGCTCAAATCTCGTAGCCAGGACACCTGACACCAAAGGAGGAAAATAGAATCCCAGTAGAATCTTTGAAAATAAAATGGGACAGAAGCCCAGCGGCATATTTAGAAATTGCTAAAGGCACCAAGTAAAGAAAGGTCACAAACAATAAAAGAACACGAAATAGCTGAAGGAAGGGGAAGGCCAGGCAGGGGGTATAGCATTAAAATATAGTGTGAAAAATGATACAATGTTACTTATTGTTACTTATCCCGAGGAAATTATCTGCCCTGCAGGCCCTGCTTTATGCTCAGAGATGTTCATCACGATGTTATTTATTATGATTCAAAACTGGAAACGATCTTAAAGCTCATCAGTGGGAGACTGACTAAACAAAGTGGACTGTGCTTGTGTGATACATTATGGTGTGCAGCCTTAAAAATAATGTTCTTCAGAAGTTTCTCACTGTAGCGAAATTATTTGTGACATACTTACCACTTAATCTCATCCCTGTAAACAAAATTTTGTTCTTTTCAATGCAGGTTAATTCATCGACATGGTGATTTACATTTTCTTCCCTACAATTTTCCCTTCTCCCTATTTTTAATAAGACAGCAGAGACCTGAGCAGCAAGCACAAGCACTCTGAGGTCAGTTACACTTGAAAATATTACTTTTATAATTAGAAAATGGCATAAATGTTATTGAAAAACACTCTTAAAACTCCCACTTTAAACATCATGGAAAAAATCATGCAATGCCATTTGGCAAAATGGTGCTGCCTGCTTTGAAGTAGCAACACTCTGCTGCTGAGAGCCCTGGTCACACGCTGCTCGGTCTGCAAGGACAGGAAGCCTGGGCGAGGCTTCCGAGTTCCGTAGAAACGCTGGGCCTTCCTCGTCCCAGACTGGTCTCAGCAGCACCTCAGCTTCGGAGAGCAATGTGGGGGTTCTTCATGTGTACATGTAGTGCACTGGGAGAGCTGCTACCATGATTCTACTAACCAGCACATTGTGCAGACCACCTCTCCCCCAGCAAGATCCTGCAGTATTTCCTGAATCATCCAGATTGGCTCAGCACAGCTCTAGGCTAAAGTACACTTTGCTGTGATCCAAGCCTTTAAAACTTGGTCATCAGGTAGGTTCTGAAACACCACTTAGTAGCGAGAACAGTGGTTTTCAGCCTTTGTTTCCAACAGAGCAACAGCCCATCCTTCAAACCCAAGTTTTTGTAACTTTTAATAGGTCAGGGAGATGAAAGTTGGTTTGCTCTGATAAAGTGGTGAGGGAGGGCCTCCAGTACCCGCAGCTTACCTCACTTTCTTTCCTTCAGGTTACCTACCCCCCAACCTGGAGGGCCCTCAGAACCCACAGGGCTCTGAGAGCATAGTTAGACACATGCAGAGCCTCAGTGTGTCCATGAGAACAAACAATCACAGAACAGGGCGATCCTGCAGCTTGTGGATGGTCTAAGCTCATTCATTACACATTGCATATTGCCATGGCCTGTGGGGAGGTAGGGGAGAGAGGAAGAAAGGGAAAATTTCCCTTAATTGGGAGAAAATTGGAGATCCTCATCTCTTTCCCTCCCCTAAACGTCATTACTGATACTTTTCTTTGGACTATGAAATCAGAGAGTGAGATAACACTGCTTTATGGAATACAATATAAAATTAAATTAAGCCTCCAATTTTAATATATCCCAGGGTCAACTGTACATTTGAAATATGAGGGGGAAATGCTCTAACAATGCGGCATCAGAAAGCTTTTGAGTTTTAAGATTCATTTGGCATGACAAATTTCTTACCGTTTCTCTTTTCCCCAGTAAGACCAGATTTTTCAGTGTTCCTCCAAGCTCATTTACCAAGTACGTGGCTTCAGTGGAAGGCAGTATAGGGTCCTGATGGAGAGTCTAGCCCGGGTCCTGGAGTCAGAGCAGAGGCAGAATCCTCCCCCATCACCCAGTAGCTGTGAGTCGGGGTGTAAGGCAGGCAAGCTCTCTTAGCCCCAGCTTCTCCCTGCACATGAGGATAGTCAAAGCACTTATATCACAGGGCAGCTGGACGATCGAGCAAGATGATGCATTCAAATACCTATCACAGTGCCTGGTACAGTGTGAGTGCCCAATAAATATTTATTATTATTATTGTGATTTTAGTTTGTGAGCCTCTAAAACAGCAATTAAAAAAATACCATGGCTGCCTGTTAGAATCACTAGGAGTGTTTTAAACACTATGAATTACTGAGAGCCCAGACCAATTAAATGAGCTTTTGGGCTGGGGCCCAGGCACCAGTAATTGTAATATGCAGCCAGGGTTAACAACCAGTGGGCTGAACTATGAGCTGCAGGGGGAACACTTGACAGTGGAAGAGCAGGGTGTGGGAGCAGGGAGAAGCCTGTGGGGACCCACTGGGACTCTCGGCCTCCCCTGCCCCTGCCTGTGTGTGTCTGCAGGACAACTGAAGGTGCCAAAGCCGATGGTGACAGTGAGGGAGGGAGGGGCTGATTTCGGAGAGATGCTTGGAGATAAAGGAACCAGACTAACCGGACCTTAAGTATGCATGACCCTGTACCATTTCACCGTGCTTCACCGTTATTCAGAGGACCTGTTCAGTCCTCTCGATTACTCTGCGATGTCCACTGGGCACATGTTCCGCCCAGTGAAAGAAGGGTGAATTGAGTCACAAGTAAATCAGGTCATTTGCTCAGAGTCACGCAGTACCTGGTTGGCAGGGTGACGATGGAGCCTCCATCTCCCGATTGTAGGCGCTCTTCCAGAACACCACCTTTGTCTGTCACTTAGCTCCCCTGCCTGGTGGTATTCCCTACCTGCTTCTTAACCAGTGAGGAAAAGTTCTGTAGGACCTCCTGATTTAGATTGCAAGCATCTGGGGTGTCTTTTTGCCTCTTCCACAAATGATGCGAACAGGATAAGAGAAGATTTTAGGGGAAATAAACACTGTTTTTGTGACTCTCGGTGCATGAGCTGGTCCCACTCTGAGAGTCTTGAAGTGTGACTAAGCTGACACAATCAGGAGGTCGCTTGTCCCTTGGTGTCAACAACCAGACTCGGTGCTGCTTTTGTGCCCGAGCTCCTGGGCTTTGAATAAAGTTTGTGAATCGGAGGAAAACATATCCCGTGATGGATTTCAAACTACTCCTGTTGCCGTTCCAGGAAAAGCTGACCTGAGAGTACACGATGTTTTTAGTGTTCCATCTAACTTCTCAGAAGAACTTGCTCCAAGATCAGCTGTGGTCTGCATCACAGCAAAACGCTCACACACGTATGCACACACCCACATTCCCCAGGGACAGGAGCCAAGAACGGAAGCCAGCTCTTAGGTACTCTATGGCCCACTGTTGTTTTTGACACTCTAACACTGGTCATGAGGCCAGCATAAACCATCTAATTTCCCAGCCCTTGGGGATCTGTTGCAACTTTCAAAGCTGTAAGCAGATGGGGGTTTACGGGAATGGCCTAACCAGGCATCGTGTCTTGATTTGTGGTCTCACAATTGCTTTTGGAGTCGATCAGGATTCAAAGAAGCGAATGACCACAGCATCAGGATGTGGGCTGGTCTTAAAAACAAGGGGAGATGTTCATTCACATACAGCCTTCTGGGAACGAGTTTGCTTTGTACCATGAAAGAGCCCATCAAGGTGTTTTTCTCTGTTATGTGTTTAAAATTTATTTCTATGTTTTTTATTATGTAGAAGGGTTTTATTTCTAAGCATTGTAGATACAGTCACATGTGCACACGCAATGTGTTTTATGCACAAGGATTAGGTAGTTGTTGCAATAGCAAATGCCCACTGAAAAATTGTTTTGTACAAGAATAAAGTGTGGAAAATAAAAGATCAACTTAGGAGACTAAAAACTGTAATGGATACGCCGAGAATGGGTATAAGTGTTCGTAATCAAGAACAGGAATTCTCACCCTCTTTTCCTTCCTCAGTGGTTGCCACAGGGCAGAAAACTTGAATCAAGAACAGAGCTTCAAGGTGCTGTTTCCAGATACTGCGCCAGCGTGACTGGCACAGTCTTTATTTGGCTTTTAATGAGGCCTGGTGTAGTCATTTATCCTGCGACTTCAGGCTTCATGTGAAATCCCCCAGGACCTAAAAGAGTGAGGGGGAAACTATTTTTAGTCATATTTCAGTCCGTGCTGCCGAGAACAGTGTTGTCCAGAAAACCTCCGCGTTCTATCCTTAGGGATTTTTTTCCCCATGAGGATCTTAGAAACACAGAAAAATGTCAGGTCCCTGCCTTGCTCTCTTGATCTGACTATCATCACTGTTTTGATGAGCTGTCGTGAGAGAAGATCACCATGCAAGGTTAAGCTGAGAAGAAGCATGACCACGGGATACTTAGTTACCTGCCTTCTTGTTGTCCCTGTGATGTGCTACCCTCCTTCAGGCCGCAGGAGCTGGCCCTTTCCTCTGCCTCACCTGTCTTTTCCTAGGTAGCTTCTAACCATCTACTATGGCTGAGTTGTATCCCCCAAAAAGGTATCTTGAAGTTCTGACCTCTAGTCCCTCAAAATGTGACCTTATTTGGAAATACTGTATTTTGGCACATACAATGCGTACCCACATTTCTGGCCCAAACTTTCAGGGAAAATATCTTTCGTTTTAACTTTTTAATTCAATTTTTGTTTATTTATATTTAGATACTTGTTTTTTAATATTATAAAGGAATTTTAGCATTTATTTTTTAACATATTATGGTACAAGAAATTTTATGTGACAAATAATTATAAAACACAAGGACAGATACAAGGTATTTCAGGCACCACCTGTGTGTAATGTGCACCTTTATTTTTCTCTAAAACATTTGGGCAAAAGTGCGCATTATACACAGAAAAATACGGTAGTCTCTGCAGCTGTAATTAGTTGAGGTGAGGTGAGGTCATATGAGGTGCAGTGGGCTATCCATCCAAGACGACTGGTGCCCATATAAGAAGGTCTTGAGAGATCCACAGGGAGAACACCACAGTACAACAGAGGAAGGTATCAGAGTGACGCGGCTGGATTTCAACGAATGACATAGACTGAGGGCCACCACCAGGAGCTAGGAAGAGGCAAGGAAGGATTCCTGGAGCCTCAGAGGGAACAGGGCCCTCCTGCCACCTCCATTTTGGACTTACTAGCCTCCAAAAGTGAGATAGAAAAAATTGCTGTTTTTTAAGATTTTATTTTTCAATTGCAGTTTGCACGGAATGTTATTTTGTATTAGTGTCAGGTGTACAGCGTAGTGGTTGGCCATCCAGCTTGCAGTGTTTTGTTGTGGCAACTCCTGGTAACGAACGCACCATCCTCATGACCTGGGTGCAAAGGTCAGGTTTTGGAGAGGCGGCCCAGATCCTTTGCAGTACATCCTCCTGCTACATGGTGCCGTGCCACCTTACTTTTCCTTCACAGCCCTCATTACTTGCAGAATCACTGCCAAGTTTGTCTTTCCTCTTGGGCTGCAAACTCTCTGAGGGCAGATGAGATGTTTCTAGGACTGATCATTGCATTCCCAGCAACCAGGACTGTTACCTGCTGTTGACATCCATTCTCTAAATATTTGTTGAAGAAAGCAATGAATAATGAGGCAAGTCTATTTTAAAAGTTTATTTTGAGCTTTTCTAGATCATCTGGAGGCTAATACTCTATGAACAAAATTTTCTCATTAAAACTTGCTTTATCTGAGAGAAGGGATTGTTTTGTTTTGTTTTTTTTTTTGAGCTTGAAATTCAGCTTTTCCGTACTTAGTCATAATATTTTTCTTCAAAGTACTGAAAAGTATTTAGGCTTTCTTTTATTATATAAATAGTTTTCAAGATGGAAATGGTGTATAAAAAGCCTTACTTAAATAGTTTGAAGTATTCCTCTCTTCCCTCGTCCATAAAATACAATTTAGAATATATTTTGAATATCATTTTCTTGATGGATTTATCATTTAAGGAACCATTTACTGAATATGAAATGAATCAATGAGTTGTTGAAAGTATTTTCCTTGCATTTTCCTCAATGCCTTTCACCTTTCTTTGAAGCAGCTGGTATAGATTGTAAGTATCTTTCTAAAGCTTCGTGTTCCCTTTTGCCCATGTATAATACTTACAGGGAATACTTAGAAGAATGAAAATATTAAGCTCAACTATAAAGTAATACATTGAAGTGTCTCTTTACCTTTTGATGTTTAATCTAAAATTGTTAAAAATATCGTTCTTTCAATTCGTAAGAGTTCCTAGAGCTTGTAAGAAAACCAGTTGTACTACTATGTTGTTATGTCTGGTTTTGGAAGAAATATAGATAGCCTCTTCATTTACTTATGTGATCTCTGTATAATTTTTGACCATTTCAAAAGATGGAGATTTGTTCCTGATGGGGAAACCTGGAGGGTAGGTGCGGAAAGAGGAGGTACGGTGGTGTGGGGTTAACACAGATGAATTTGAGCTCCCATAGATGAATATTGAGTTAGTCCTTAATGTTCTTGAGTCTCAGATTTTTCACCTATAAAATGAAAACAATATTGTATAATGTTGCTTAGAAGATGACTTTTGACAATATGTGTGAAAATGCTTGACTATTAAGTATTCTGCAGATATGAATTGAGACTGAAGTTAATTAGATATAACTGTACTGTACACTGTAACACATTACCACTTACAAAATACTTTTGGATACATTCTAATATTTGATAAAATAGTCTTGGTTGTAGGTCCTTGCTTTTCATCACCTTGAATATTTCATGCCACTCTCTCTGGCCTACTATGTTTCTGTTGAGAAATCAGACGGCAGTCTAATTGGTACTCCCTTGTATGTAACTACCTGCTTTTCTCTTGTGACTTTTAGTATTCCCTCCTTCTCTTTATGCCTTGCCATTTTAATTATGATGTATCTTGGCATGGGCCTTTTTGGGTCCAACTTGTTTGGGAGTCTCTGAGCTTCCTGGATTTGTGTGTCTTTTTCCTTCATCAGATTAGAAAAGTTTTTGGTCATTATTTCTTCAAATGGGTTCTCTATCCCTTGCTCACTCTCTTCTTCTTCTGGTATTTTCATGAAATGAATGTTGTTACACTTCATGTTGTCCAAAATGTTTCTTAAGTTCTCCTCATTTTTTTAATTCTTTTTTTTTTTTTTGCTGCTCTGCTTGGGTGTTTTTTTCTACCTTGTCTTCCAAATCACTGATTCAATAAATCTACTTCATCTAACCTCCTGTTTACTCCTTTCAGTGTATTTCCAATATTACGTTCTTTATTTCTGATAGGTCTTTTTTATGGTTTCTATGTCTTTTTTCATGCTGTTGAGTATCCTTATGATCATTATTCTAAACTCTCTACCTGATAAATTGCTTGCCTCCATCTCATCTAGTTCTTCTTTGGAGAATTCTCTTGTTCTCTCATTGGGGGACTGTTTCTTTGCCTCCCCACTTTGGTTGCTTCTTTGTATTTTTTTCTATATATTAGGTAGATCTGCAAAGACTCTGGTGCAGACCCTTTGTCAGATGTTGTTTGAGACTGGCTCTGTGCAAACCTGTTTGTAGTTATCTGTGATCCACAGTGTGTACTCCCTCTGCTGGGCCTGTTTGTGTGCAGAAAGAACCAGGCTGCACACCAAGGCTAGCTTATAACAGCACCGGGCCTGGGGGAGGGTCAGCTAAAGTCTCAGAGCTCTCAGAGATCCGCCTTAGTTGTTAAATGTAATCAGTAATATAGTCTCAAACTGTACTCAGCCAGTCTTAAGCTCCACAGGGTGGGGCAGAGTAATACTTGTGGGTGGGGCTATTATATCCCCTCAGGCTGAGGCTGCTTGGAGGAGTGCTCTGCCTGAGAAAGATGGTCTCTGTAGTATGGGGAATGATTCTGCACAGGGATCCTGGTGGCAGTTCCTTCAGCTCTCTCCCTAGAGCCACCAGCCCCAGACTCTCCTCCAGGATCTCTAGTCCAATCTACCCTCTCTCTGCCAGAGCCCAGGGTAAGTGGCTGGCTGCAAACTGAATTTTGTGTGTTGACCCTTTAAGAGGCTCTTTGCATCTCTAGCTATGTTTCTTTGGCAGACAGAAACCCCTCTGCTTTTCACAGTTGGATGGTGTCTGGGTTTCTTTTGCTGCTGTGGTGCTGTAGGCTGGGGAGCCAAGCTTGGGGTTTAGATCCCACACTTTCCAGGGATCTAAACTCCTACTCCTCTGCCTTCTTGGGTCACTCTCTATTACTTGAAATTTAGAAGAGTCTACTAAGCAAACTGAACTAGACACTAAACTAGGTAGATGAACAAAATATAGATCCTCATGTCAGGAGCTTATGGTCTAGAGGGAAAGGTAGACAGAAAATGGGTAATTTTTAAATGCAGTCATAAAGGCACAGATTAGGAATAATCACAGCTGACAGACATTTAGTATGTCACATACTTTACATTGTACTTTATACATATTTCATTAAATCCTTGTAACCAACCCATAAAGCAGTGATAATTATGTAGGGGACTTGCCCTGTCACCCGCTGGTGATGGAGGGGACTAGGACTGAAATCTGAGTGTATCCTCAGAGTCTAAGGCTTGATCACTGCACTTCGCAGTAACTTCATGGGTCACGTTTACTGCTGTGTAACATGCCCCCTCAATTTTAGTGATATGAAACAACAACCATTTTATTATGCTCATGGATTTCAGTGGGTTATAAAGCCACAAAAGGGCACACCAGCAACAGCTTACCGCTATTCCATGGTGTCTGGGCCTCAGCTGGGCAGACTAAAAGGCTGGGAAGCCTCAACAGCAAGGGGGCGAGGAGGCTATCCTACTCACATATCTCATGGTTAATTCTGGCTATTGGCTAGGACCTCAGCTGGAGCCATTATCCAAAACACCCACATGTGGCCTCTCCATGTGGCTGCTTGAATTTCCTCACAGCATGATGTGTGGGTTTCAAGAGCAAACATCCCTCAAAGAACCAGGCTTCAGCTGCAGTTTTTTATAACCTATCTTTGAAAGTCACATGGTATCGTTTATAAGCTCCAACCTCACACCAGATTCAAGGGGAGGGATGACAACCACCATTCTCAATGGCAGGAGTGTCAAAGTCATATCATAAGAACATGTGGGACTATAAAAAACAATCTGTCACATTCCACCTTTGGACCACAATAATTCACATTACTCCCACATGCAAATTACGCTCATCCTCTTCTTCAAGATTCCCAAGTTGTCCCATCGTCATCATCATGATCATCACCACCACCATCATCATCTTCAAGTCAAAAGTCTCATCATTTAAATCACATCTAGTGTGGATGAAGTTCTTTTTTGTGCATCTCCTCTGGTGCAGTTTTTCTGAAAACCACTGAACTAAAGAGACAAGTTACCCACCTCTTCCTTCTCCATCCAGCGTACACTTGTGGGACAGACATTAAGTAAATGTGGAAGCGCTCCCATTTGAAAAATGAGTAACACAGCAAGTTACCGGTCCATAGCAATTTTGAAGTTGAAATGTTCCTTGATTAGGGCTCAGTCTTATTGCTTGAAAATCGATCTCTTGGCTCTTGGTTTTACCCTCTGAGTTATTCTTCCTTTTCTATAAGATGCTACTGGTGTTTGCCACTAAGTAGTTTTTTCAGCTGGTTCCTTGTCCATAGTAGTTCAAAGGTCAAATGCCTTCTGTCTCTGTCTTTCAACCCAAATACAGTATAATTCTTTAAAAGACTTTGCAGATCTCCTGCGTATCTATTTACTCCATTAGACAACAGCCACGTTTTTAAAATATTTAACATATTTATTAAGTGCCTACTATGTGCCAGATGTATAAGAAAACCAGTGTAAATATATTGTGGGTGAAATTATGTGATACTTTAAACACATTTTTCACTTTTGAAAGACTTTTTCTCTTTTAGATGATAGAGGGAAACTGGAAATAAGGCAAGGTTTACTTTCATATTGCAGAAAAAATATTCACACCTGTCAAATTCCACCAGCTGGCATCATTGTTCTGTGGATAAGTGCACACAAAAGGCGCTTAGATAATTATTTGGATGTTGGTCTCATAAGTCATAACTTGCTTGTTGCATGTTTATGAAGCCTCAGAAAGGACTCTTCAGAGGATGCTATTACATCATTGATATTAAATTCAACTTCAAAAGTATTTTTTTTTAATGATTAAGGTGACAAACACAAGTTTTGCAATTTGTTCTTTGGTATGGTAAGTTACACCATCTTCAGGGTTCAGGTATCCAAAGCAATGAATAGTAAAATGATGGCCACGTTGTGTCAGGTGATTTTGGTGGTAGACGAGTAGATGCAGGAAATATTCCAGAGGCACCAGGAACACGTTCTTACCTTCTTCAAGATTAGGCTGGGAGTTGGAAGTTTTGGTCTGTAAACCCTACAACTGTTGTTAGCAATGTATCTCTATCAAACAGATATGGTGACAGGCTGTGGATGACCTCATCTGAGGAAAACACAACCCCACTTCCCCAGGTCTTCCTGGAGAGCTGTGGTCACATTATCCACACCTGTAGGCTCACACTTTTCCTTCAGGAAGCATACTTTTCCAGGTGACCATCTTAGCTGACTGACTCTGGAGGCGCGGGTCTTGATACTGTTTGGGAAAAGTTTGTTTCCAGTGGGAGACTCCACAGAGGGGCTTGGCTGGATGGAGACAAAAGTCATATTGGTGAAACTGTTTGAGATAAACCCTCTCTCTCTCGGGCTCCCTTGGAGACTATTGTGGGACAACGTCCTTGTGGTTCTTAGGAGCCATATTGTTTAAAGAGAGAATCTATGAAGCATATCCTTAAATCCTTAGAAGTCCTGTTGCCTATTTGAAATATTTTATGAGGTTTTAACAAAGGATCTGAGAATCCCACCCTGGATTTGATCTGCAAATGGTAAAAAGTCACTGATTCAAGTGATATAATCCAAATGAATTAATAAAGAGCTATAAGCAGGAGGAACTGATAAACCACAAAAGTTCAACAAAGAAAATCCAAGCAGGGACATCCAACAACAACAACAACAAAAAATCCATTGGAGGAAGAAAGAGAACAGAGAATCTGCCACAGCAGGATGAAAAAGGGTTCAAGGCAACAAATCAGATGGCTATACAATTTGGAGCTAAATATAGCCAAGACTGGTCAACATCTGCTACTAGAGGGATGACACTGGTTCTCCCAGTAATAGCTCTTGGTCACTGTTCCCATAGCATCGTACTCAATGGGTTGTCTATGCAATACCTTTCCTCGTTCAAATAATAATCTTTTAGTGGATGGAGGGCCATTTGGATCTCTAAATGCCCCTCTAATCCTCTGAGCTTTGTAGATGCTTACACAAAGCCCCTTAAGGCCTCAGCCCATCTTTCTGTTGCATCGTCCACTCTAGCCTGGCCCAATATTTATTTATTTCTTTTAAATGTAATTTTCTGAATTGCTCTAATGTTTACATTGTTCAAAATATCAGAAAGTGTCAATAGATTTGCCATGAAATTCTCCCTCCCATCCTTGTGCTTGTTCCACTTCTTCATAGGGAATCACTGTCCGTATGTATCACTGTTTCTTGTATACTGTTCTAGAGTTTCTTCATGTTAAACAGATATGCAGGTTTTTATGTTCTTCCTACCTACCCTTACCTCCTGCCTTTTTTTAATCCCAAAGATAGCATATTATGTTCTGCATCTTGCTTTTTTCATTTAATTATGTCTCTTGGATCTCTTGGAGATTTTTCCTCTCACATCATTACATGATGAATTTATTTGTCTGTCTGCCCATAACACAGGTTGTAAAAAAATTCTTAAAGTTCACCTAATGGGAAGTATTAGATAGAACATAGATATTGAGATTAGGACCAATATGAGTTTGAAAGTCATCTTTTCTATTTAAAAACTGTTGGGAAAATTCCCTGATCTTTTAGAACCAATGTCCATCTTTAAAACTGGTGATAATAATACCTGATCTGGTTCTGAAGGGGCTTAAGACATCCCTCCTAAACAGACTCCAACTGATATTTGGTGGTACTTAACAGGAACAATGATAATATCAGATCTTAGACCGAAACTTGTGTGATGGCTCAGATGCACTGTCCATTGTGGCAGAGGGTATATAGCTCCGATTCCTCACCATTTCCCGTATCCATGCCATTCGCCCTTTGAGTTTGTAGTTCCCCTCCTAAATGGATGGGGCCACATGATTTACTTTGATCAATACAAAGAGGTGGCATGGCAATGGTAATTGAAAAATGAATCAGTCAATCAATTGATCAATCAATAAAATAGAAAAGTGGTGAAAGTAATAGGCCTCATTTGTACGAGGCCTGTGTGCTTCCACTCTTCTTTTTGTAACCTGCCGTGCTGTGAGAACTGTCTGGGTTAACTCTCTGGTCCTTCAATGAGGACAAAACCCACGTAGGGCAGAGCCAATCAGGCTGGACCAACCCAGTCGAACCACCCTCCCTGGGCCCAGCCTAGGTCAGCTGACTCCCAGACGACCCACAGGTATGGGAGACAAAGAAGTGGTTAAAATTAAACACTACGATATTGTGGTTATTTGTTACACAGCAACAGTAAGCCAGTATAACTATACTTCATCAAATTCTGGAAAACTGTTGAAAAGTAACAGGAAATTCAGAGAAAGCCACAACTAGTTGAGTACTGATTTATCGTATAGATACATAGGCAGGGTAGGGGTCAGGGAGATCAAAAAATGAAATGGTTAGGTATGTTTACAGTGCAGCCAAACAGGGATGAGGAGGGGAGATATAAACTGTCCACAAATATTTGGAGCACAACTCTCAGGGCTGGGGTAAACAGTTTACTGAGCTCTAAGAGGAAACATCTAGGAAAAGTGCATCAAAGCTGAGCCAACAAAAACTTCTTAAGTTGAGCAGGAAAAACTCTTCATAAGATTTGCATCACTCCTGCTCTTGGGGAAGCATCAGAGGCCCCTGTGCTCTGATACTTTTAAGTTTAAATGAGCAAAGGACTAGAAACATACTGTGAAAGTAACCTCTGGCCAACTGGATGGGGGCAAGAATCAGAGGCCAGTAAACAGAGCATTTAAATCTCACTGGACAGATGGGCATCTATTTTGTCCTCAGTGATCTTCCTGCTGTCTGATTGGATCAGTCTGTGAATTTTAGACAGCTTAAGAGGAAATACTGGAAATAATCTCATGACTCAGACCACTTTTCTTTAAAATTAGACGTAAGACACAGGCATACCTGACAAGGAATTGAGGTTAATAATAGAGTAAAGTCAGGCTGGGCTTTTGGTTGTTGTTGTTGTTTTTAATCCTCATCCAAGGGTATGTCTTTTTAATTGATTTTTTTAGAGAGAGTGGAAAAGAGAGAGAGAAAAACCTCCATCCGTTGCTTGCCCTACGTGCTCTGACAGGGGATCAAACCCACCACCTAGGCTGTGCCCTGACCGAGAATTGAACCCGCACCCTTTTTGGTGTACAGGATTATGCTTCAGCCAACTGACCCACCTGGCCAGGGCTCAGAGTCATCTTCTTAAAGATGGCACACAGCCTAGATCTCTCATCCTATCACTGATGGCCAACACAGGCAGAGACCTCACTGTCATTGCAAATGTTTGGGCAGGCTAGTAAATATTGGGCTGAGAGGGTTTTCTTTCTTCCTTCCTTCCTTCCTTCCTTCCTTCCTTCTTTTTTTCTTAAAAGTGTAACAGCAAGATTGAACATTTCAGGGAAAAGTAATTCCAAAAGAAGTTCATGTTCCCTGGATAAATACAGGCTTTCAATACTCCAAACAGCCATTCTAATTTCTTCTTCAGGAAACACATTTTATTCTAAAAGACCCATTTAGAAGCCTTTCTTGCAATTTGGAGAGTCAAATAGTCTGTTGGTTATACAGGAATGGATTTTATGGGAGTGTTGCCGGGCTTCCTTTGGTGGGAGGAATTCACAAGGGGACAGGGCAACGCAGTGTACCTTCTTGCCGTTAGCTGGGAAGGAAATGTTCTGTCTTTAGTTTTAACAGGGGTTGGGGCTGCGTGGATAGCTTCTCCTGCTATTCGTAATAATGGACCTCATAATGCTTTAAAAATAATTTGAAGGCTTATGCTGAATGACTTCCTTCTAGAGTCTGGAAATAGATACCTGGGAGATGTGGACAGTCTCCTTCCAAGGGGTATTTGAATTAAGTCAGTTGCTTTCTTCTGGTTGTTTTCTGTGATCTTGCTTAGAATCAATTATCTTGACTTTCATGGGTTAATAGGAAAAAAATTAGAACACTTAAAAGATAGAGCACTGTTGTTTCTAGGGGTTAAATGTTTTAGTAACAGCAGGCAAAGACTAGATTCTAGGCCAATTGGTAATGATTCTGGAATGTAGATTTGCATATGTGTGAAAGCCTTTCCTATGTCAGTGGTAGCACACTCTCCTGTTTGAATGTGTATCTGAAACACTTGAATCTTCCACTCTTGTTTCACTAAACCAATAAAGGCAATCTGTACATTTTAAAAATGATTGATTCATCCCTGACTGGATAGGTCAGTTAGATAGATTGTTGTTCTGATATGCCAAGGTTCAGGGTTCAATCTCTAGTCAGAGCACATAGAAAAATCAACCAATGAATGCATAAATAAGTGGAACAACAAATTGGTGTCTCTTTCTTTCTTTCTCTCTTTTTCTTTTCCTTCCTTCCTTCCTTCCTTCCTTCCTTCCTTCCTTCCTTCCTTCCTTCCTTCCTCCCTCCCTTCTTTTTCTTTCTCTCTCTCTCTCTCTTTCTTCTCTCTCTTTATCTCTCTATAAAATCAATCAATAAAAAATTTTTTTTAAATGACTGATTCAAAGTCACATAGTAGGTGAAAGAATTGGAGAGTTCTAGGAATAGGAAAAATATTCTTATCACAAATGGAATCTTCTTTTATGATAGGATCAGATGAAGAAAGAGGACATTTAAATCATCTATAATGTCACCACCCATTGAGTGATGAAGACCTCTCCTTGCCTGGAGATCGGCAGGATGAATCCTTCTGGAGTTAGTTATTTCAGTCTCCCCTGTCATCCCTTATGCCCGAAGACTCTGAATTAATCCCTTTGCCTTCAAACTCCAGATTCTGAAATCTGCTATACTCTGTCCTCCAGAGCTCAAGATTAGTCACCAATGTTGTATCCCCAGCTTCTCTGAAATTTCCCTTCATTTTCTTGCTGACAACTGAACCCTGGCCCCGCTCTGCTTTCCTCTCACACAGTGGCTGCTTTCTTTTCTGTACCCTTCATACAAAGAGCCTAGAGATGGGTTTGATGTCCTCCTCAATGCCACCTCCAGACCATTCTCCTTGTCTTCTCCCTGCAGACCCTGGCTTTGAATCTCAATCACATTGCAACCCCTATTTCTTCTACTGCAGGCATCTACCAGCTCTGCTTTCCCCTTTTCCTCATTCCTTAGGGCAAGTTCAATGTCATGCTTTCTATCAGGAATATAATCATTCTTGCTGTAAATCTTGGAGGTTTTCAGTATCCAGATACTAAATAACTATTCTAGTACCTTCACCTCTCAGTTTCTTGACTTCCTCTCTTCCAGTGAGCTTGTCCTCTACCCTGTCTCAGCCTTCACTCCAAAGTCATGCCGTAGACCTCACCATTTCCAGTAACCATGCCACAATACCGGTCTTTTTTTTTGGTGCTTTAGTCCCTCTAGTATCCCAATGACAAAATTTCTTCAGCACCGCAGCCGTGTACAATCTAACGGGCCTACCACTTTGCATGGTCTTTAGAACCCTCTCATGCCCTCACCTCCCTCCTTACCGCACTTAGATTCCATGGTCCAATTGGCATATGGTTCCTTATACATACTCTTAAAATCCTTTCTTTTTCTTTCTCATCATATTCTTTTGGCAAAAACTGTTTAAATCCAGTTCTCTGCTGATTCTCTGTCTGTTCAGCTGAGCATGTCTGGAGAGAAGCTCGTGTTCATGCTGACTGGAGTGCCTTTCAATTCATGGCCACTAACCTCATGTGGGCCTTTATCGCTGCCTGGCAATCTCATTACATTTTCTTACTTCATTTACGCTCCTGCTCCCTGAGCGAGCTATTTCACATTGTTTTCTCTCTTCTCAACTCTCTTCCACAATCCTTACTCTCAGCTTGCTGCCTATGTCACGAAGAGAAGAGAAGCAATTAGAGGAGGATTTCCGCATTTCCATCGCCATATCTACCCACTTAATTGCATGTGTGTTCATACACTCGGCCTGCCTGCCTCTGGGGATGAGTCATCTCTGCTCGATTATGCACAAGTTCCCAGCCCCTCTCTTCTACTCAGGGGCATTGCAGTTTTCAGTGTGTGTGTGAGGGGTGGGGAGAGGCCTCTGTCTATGTAAAGTTTCTGATTAAAATGTATTGTAAGTTAGTGGAGGATTTGTTGATAAAGAGTTAGGATAACAGAGAAGTTCTTCTGTATTTATTTATTATTCCATCAGTGGAAGTGAAGGTCTTCATGGTGACCAGGCACCATTTCTCTTCCTGTTCAGATCCAGGGACCATCTCTTTATGTTCTTTATCATCAAATGTGATGCTTCTGGCTTATTTCACATATCCTATTACAAGAAAAGGTAGCAAGGCTGTAATTACTTTGCCAGGGCTCTTCATAGCCTGCCTGTATTAAAATAGTATCGATCTTGCCTCTGCATTTCCCTAATACCACTTATTTAATGCTGGTTTTCTTATCACTCATCAAACTGTATTGTTCTGTTGCCTGTGAATGCTGGTGTCCAATGACTCTCTCCAAGGTTATTACTGTGCTTCAGTGCTGACCCCCACAGTGCAAGTCTCACCCAGAGCATGCTGGAGAATGTGAACAATTCTTCCTTTTCCAGTTATGCTAAATTCCCATTCAGATGTTTATTGAATGAACAGAACAACTCAGCCTTCTCTTGAACACTTTAGGATGCAGTTACTGCATTCCTAGGATGTGACTTCTTTCAATGTCAGCCCCACCTCTGCCCTACACACACTTCCACGCAGGAAGAAGGATAGAAGTAGAATGAAGAAGAGAGGTTTCATTCACCTCAGGGACACCTCACCATCCAGCATAACTTAAGATCAACTTGGGAGAGCATGCCATAACTACATTAATTGGAGACTAGAGAGGACATCAGTTGGAATTGTCCATGGGTGCTGTGAGAAACTGTTTCAAAAAGACCTTAGATGAGATAGGCATGTCCCCTCTGAGCACTGTGTGACACATGGAGTGGAGCCTCAGAGGGAGTAGAAGACTGACCTGGGAACCATTTTCAGGAGCATACAGGGTGAAAGATGCCTGTCACCATCTCTTGCTGTGAACTTGAGGTGGCATTGCTGAACACAGTTGGGAGAGAGTTGTCCCATAGGCTCATGTACACCCAAAAGCTGGTGGTAGAACACTGGTAACCCAGACTCCTGAATTCATCCTTTATCCTACTCAGGTCATCCAAAATTAGCACATCAACACCATTCCTAGTGGCCTAATCTTCACAATCCTATAAAAGAAATACTGTTCTGGTGGGTGGGGAATCATTCATTAGGCTGCTCTCCTGGAACTGAGATCCAACTATGGGTCCCCAGAATTCTGCCACAGGCATAGGTCCAGAAACCCTTTGGGGCACCTGACTGATTCCATGTATGGGCAAGAGTGATGGAGAGAGTGTGCTCTGTAGGGGAGAAACAGGGTCTATGCAGATTCCTATGCAGGCTTGGGGTTTCCTGTCTAGATACCACTGCTGGCCCAAGCCAATGTCAAAGAGAGTGTTACCACAGACAGTCAGTTGTAGTGTGGGCAGCCAGCGGCAGGGTGAGCATGGGGTGGCTGGGCACTTCTGAGGGGTGGGCCTTGGGGTTGCACAGAGGAGGCTGAGGGTGTGGGATCCTGGGGCATCCCTCTCCAACTGGCTCCCCTGGATATGCAGCATGGTGCTCAGTTTTGGGAGATGGACTGAGGGCTAGGGCATCTCCAGGCTTCCTGATGGTGGGTCTTGCAGTCCTCCATCCCCACTGACCTTATACTGTAGACAGGGACCATGAGGGAGTCTTCCCCATTGGCCAAGATGGCACAGGGGGAGGTTCTTACACTGAGTGTGCCAAAGGCTGGAAAAATGAATGGACAGGGCTCCAGCATGCTGACAGCTAGCAAGATAATTGGATAGAAAGAAAAAAGCCCTCCCTTTTCTATCCCTATAAGAACTGCAGGCTTGAGCAGGAAGGGGAGATGGTCTTTGAGGTGAGAGTCCACCATTCTCCCAGGTCAGGGACCAAGAATAACCTCTTTCCTTTTGCACTGGCACCAGGTTTTCAAGGGCACGTCTGGTGATTACTAGATATGAGGGCTAGACTTGGGGGCACCTTACCTAGATGGATGGACACAAGTACAGGAAGCAAACTTAGAAAAATATGAGGAAAACACTTTAAAACTTGGGGATCTCTCAGGTGTGGGGCCTGGGGTAAGAAGTCTATTTACCTAGGTCTAATGGTAGGACTGCAGTTCTCAGCCCTCATCTTCTTTGACTTTTTAGAAGAATTTGTCACAGTGGATTATTTCCTTTTTCTTAAAGCATATTCTTCACTTGACTTCTGGGACACCACAGTCTCCTGGTTGGTTCTCATGGTCACTTATTTTACTGGTCACTTTTTCTCAGCCTTCTTTGCTTATTCCAACCCATCTCTCTGGTTTGTAAATATTGGAGACCCCCCAGAGCCTAGTCTTCTGATCTCTTCTTTTTCAATCTTCACCCTTTAGGTGACTTTATCTAGGGCCGCCATTCATAGCTTTATTCAAGTGCAAATGTATGTGCATTGCAGCAGGTGCTGGAAGGTAGGAGCTAGTCCTGGAAGCAGCGGTAGGGTGGAGTGAGGGTGGTCAGGAGAGAAGAGATTCTGGAAACCCATTCAAAACGGACTCCATAGGCCCCAAAAGATGACTCGGTGGGGACAGTCAAGATGTGTGTTTATCCATCCTCTTCTACATGTGTTTAGAATTGATTTCTGTCCATTTTGAAAGCCTTAGGGAGCTCACTTTCACAATCTTTTCCAGAGAGCCATGGATGTAGACGTGCCCCAGTGTGTGTGTCCATTCACCAGCTGATGGACATTTTGTTTGTTTTCACTTTGGGGCAATGAAAAAATTAGATAGGTTTAGAGAATTATCACTCTAATTTCATTTCTGCTACTCTTTTCCTATCTCCCTCATTTTTGTGTGTGTGCTTGTTGCTTTGGAGAAACATTTCTTTTAGGCCCCCGCAGCTGACAGAGCAAGGAAGTATATGCATGTGTACTAAACAGTTACACATACACACACCTGTATGTAACCATCTGTATGTATATTAAGCTAAACATGAGTTCATACTGATGTACCTGATGCCTCACTCGAATTCAGGATTGTAGCGGCACTCCCTTGTTTATCTATAACCTCTCATTACTCACCGTCTGTTTACTGAATTCTGCATTGCGTTCTGGGATTTCCTAACCTCCTGAATGACTTTTTAAAAACTTGCATGCATTATGGTTCATTCTTTCTGTTGTGAGGTTCTGTGTGTTTTGAAAAATGTGTAGTGACATGTACCTACCATTTGAGGTCATACAGAACAGTTTCAGCACCCTAAAAACTCCCTGTGTCTCAGCTCTGTTCCTGCTCCCACCCGCTCTTGATTCCTGGAAACCATTGAATTTTTAAACTCTTTCTATAGTTTTGCCTTTTCCAGAATGCCATATAATTGGAATCATATAGTAGGAACCCTTTCTAGATTGGCTTCTTCCAATTACCAATATATGTTGGAGCAATTTGTGTTTAGGGTTGGGTCTGGTTTGCTTCAGGGCCTGCCTTCCTTCCCTCCCTCCCTCTCTCTCTCCTTTCCTTTCTTCTTTCCTGAAAAGAAGCCACTCCATATATTTTTTAATTGTTTTTTAATAGAGGAAAAGGGAGGGAGAAAGAGAAGGAGAGAAACATCAATTGATTGCCTCTCATAGGTGCCCTACCAGGGACTGAACCTGCAACCCAGGTATGTGCCCTGACCAGGAATTGAACTGGCAACCACTTGCTTTGTGGAAGGACACCAAGCCACCGAGCCACACTGGTTAGGGCTGCTGAAGGACTTTTTCAGTGTTCCTATCCTATCCTCTACTTTGGCCTTGCCTGTGTGCCTGTGCCTGAGAAGTGTGCCCTGACATGTCACTCTAACGTATTGACTGCGGGTGAGGATGGTGGGAGCATTCTCTGAGGTCTTGGTTCACTCTTTCTTGGCAGCCCTCTTCCCTGGTTCTCGGTGGTGAGGCTTTCTCAGGGATCTCGCCCTTCCTCTCAGCGGCAGCTGAAGTTTCTCTTGCATCTAGTGGGTACTCTGCAGAAGGCTGTTTGCTACTCTCCTAGAAGCAGGAGACTTACAAGGGGGGACCCCCAAGCCCCTAAATTATCTTCTAGAAGGTGGGCCCCTCATAGTACAGGCTTTCCCTACTAGGTGAGTGTTCTAGGAACCCATCTGCATCAGTGGCCAAGTTAGCGTTGTTGTAAGAGGCTGAGTTTGGCTTCAGTGAATTTTGTTTTGAAGACTCAACACAGTTGCCCATTGCATGGTGGGTAATTTACCGGCACACCTACCCACACTGTGCTAAGTGTTCAGCAGTTTTCGACCAGAAATAGCTTGACCCCCTGCCCTACCCTCCCTATTCATCCAATTTCACCCTGAGTGATTTTTTCTTTTGTTTGTTTGTTCTCCCGGATGTAAAAAGTCCTCAAAGGGAAACATTTTGCCAATGTGGGAGAGGTGAAACAAAAAATGGTAGAAATACTAAAAGGCATCAAAATCAACAAGTTCAAAAACTTTTGAGCAGTGGAAAAGTGTTTCAATAGGTGTATTGCATCAAATGGAGAGTACTTTGAAGGTGACTGAAGTTTAAACATTTAAGACTAAGTACACAATTCTTTATAAATAAATTCCATCTTTGGTCCCCCTCGTATACTACCTTGAGCCCAGGATATTCTCCAGCTCCTTCCCTAGGAGTAGGGTTTTCTCTTTTTTTTTCCTCAGCTACTGGGTCTTTCTCTGTGCCTTGGGGGCACAGGTTTACTGTCCTTTCTCCCCTGGCTCTTAGCTTTTGTTATACCTGGGCTAAGGGTTTAGGTGGAACCTTGCACCTTTCTCACAGTGGTCCTGCTCCCCTCCTCCAGTCCTCACTGCAGAGGGGGGCTCTCTCAGGTCTCCTGCCCCATACTCACCTTTCTTTTGGCTGCCTATGAGAGATCTGTGGAGAAGAGACTCTAGTGGTCATGAACTCCCTTGTGTCAGCAATTAAAAAAAGTAGGTAGGTTTAGAGAATTGTCACTCTAATTTTATTTCTGTTACTCTTTTCCCATCTCTTTGTGGCTGCAGCTCCCGGGGGCCCTGTATGTTCATGGTGGTCCACATTTGGCCACTAGGAACTTATTACAGACTTAGCTGCATTCTTACCCATTGATGTGGAGCCTGCCATCTCTGTCTCCCATGTTCTGCTCCAGGTGAGCCCGGGCTTTCATGCTGTCTCCTTGGAGGGGCTGATCTTTCCTGACATGTCATGTTCTTTGGTGGCTCTGAGGTCTCTGCTCTCCGACTGGAACAAAAAAATGTTATGATTTTTCAGTTTATCCAGATTTTTTTATGTTGTTGGAGTTAAAGTTATGCTCTATCCAAATTTTTACATTCTAGCCATAGGCTAAACAGAGGAGGGCTACTCATATGTACACTTCTGTTTAAGGCATTTTATGTAAGCATTTGACTGTTAGATTTTTTCCCCTTAACTCATCAACATGTGAATCTCCACCATGCATACCTAAATGGGTCATAGGCCCACTGAGGGCCACAGAAGGAGAATTTAACTTCTCTTATTTCTCCCAAAGTGCTCCATGCAGTGGGTTCACTATGCCATTGACTAAAATACTCAATCTTTCACAATCTAGTTTAAACGACGATTTCTTCTTGTTCTACTTTTAATGAGCAAAGCTGGAGAAACTGCCATCACCATGCACTGAGTGGAGTAGTGCCCCTCAGGAATTCATGTCCATCCACAACCTATGGATGTGATCTCATTTAGAAATGGAGGGGGGGGGGCGGTCCTTTGACTAATGTAATCAAGTTAAGATGAGGACATACTGAGTTAGGGTGGGTCCTAAATCCAACCTGATGGGTTACATATAAGAAAAGGGAAATGTAAACACAGAGACACATAGGGAAGGCCATGTGAAGACAGAGGCAGAGACTGGTGTTACGTTGCCATAAGACGAAGATGCTGAGGATTGTCAGCAACCAGAAGCTAGGAGAAGCAGGAAGGACCCTACTTGGAGTCTCCAAAGAGAGCATGGCCCTGTCAACACCTTGATTTCAGACTTCTAACCCCCAGAACTGGGGGAAAATAAATTTATGTTGTTTTAAGCTACTTGTTTTGTGGTCATTGGTGAGGGCAGTCACAGGAAGTAATGCACTCCCGACTTTCCCCATCATCGGATTCTCTGTGACATAGCGCAAAAGATTTTCAGGGTTCCTGCCATAGTTCCTTTGTTCTTTCTTTACAGTCTTTGTTTGGTCATTGTTCAGTGTATGTATGAGCATGAATTTTCTCCAGCCAGAAAGCCTCTTTAAGGGAAGCTTTAAAGAAAAGAAGTTCATGTACAATATTGGAGAGCTACGGCTCACACATGAAGAAATGCCTTAGTATTTCAGAAGATAGATTCCTTCAGCATCAGTGGCCAATGAGACTTCTAGAAGAGCTAATGTGATGTCAAGCTATGTTTGATGTTTACCCAACAGAGAGGTCCCTAAGATCCAAGACAACAGTTTTGGTCTCTACGAAGACTCCCTTTGAAGAGTCATTTCTGTTTAGACCATTGGTCTTTAGAATACATTCTTGTGGGGATAGAATAGGAACTGGTCCCTTTCGAAGAGAGATGGAAATGGCTCCCCAGAAATCTCCTAATACTGCCCATTCACTCAGATGATCAGACAGCCTTATACTTTCCAATCTCTACCTGCTGGGACTGGAATTAGGAGTGCCTTGTAAAGCAGTCTTCCAAATAGGCAACAGCTTTTGCAATGTCAAGAATGGGCAGGAAATGCATCAGAGATTTGTCCCACTTCTTTTTCTGTTTCATATCTCAACATGCTTTTTATTTCCTCTTGCAAAAATAAATGCTGCCACTAGATAATTTCTCTTTTTTTGAACTTTCCTTTTGATTCATCACTTCACTGTTCCTCCCACTCTTTGAGCTTTGATTTCCTTTCTTTCCTCTTGCATTGCTTTCTGAGTAGTTTTAGGCTTACATCCACAGGGGGCTGCTGGATGAACTCACACCACACATCTGCATTGGCTCCTACAGGTGTGCTCTGGATAAGTAGGAGCCATAATTCTCCTGCCACAAACTGCAGAGACCACAGCTCCTGATTTTTATCTCTTTGAGCTACATCAGGTCAGAGGGGCCTCATATGAGTGGAGTGAGCTGTTGGCTTTACCAAGAACTTTCAGGTTGAACCCAGACTATGGACTTTCTGACAGGAAACAGCATGGTCCACATTCTCTGGCTTCTCAACCATGAAATCCAAAAATTTCTAGGGAATGAAGAAAGGGCTCTAAACAAACAAGATGAAATTTAGCAGGGATATATGTGAAAGGGATCAGAATATGACACCTCCAAACTTTATGATAGGGACTATTTTGAGCATAAATTTTCCTTTTGTAAAGGTAACAAATTTCCATTTGTAAAGGTGTCTCCTTCTTACATATCAAGAAGAGTAGAATGACTCTTAATTATTCTAGACAACTCTTATCCCTGAAGAGGGCACCAGCTTCATTCTGCATAACAAACCTTACTAGGAAATCCTTATCTACCATTGTCTTCCCCATATATTTGTTTCCCACAATTTACAGCCCCTAGGAGCCCAAATCCCTTTCCTTTGTCTAGTTACTTCTCTGCATTTTATCAAACTTTGTTAAAATTGTAGATAAGCTTCCAAGTCTAACTGCTTCATTGGGGTTTTCCTTTCTTTTCTGTGACCCTCCCCTGCATGTAAAGTTAAAAAATAACAATAAAATATGTATACCTTTTCTCCTGTTAATCTGCCTTTTATCAGTTTAATTGCAGCTAATGAACATAAGAAGGTAGAGGAAAAGTTTTTCTGCCCTCTACATACGTAATGTTCTGAATGAGGAGTAAAAATGTCTACTGAGTTCAGGTGGCTTATAGCAATGGAGCAAGGAAAAACAAACTTCCCTTACAAGTTAATATTCATATTAGGTTAGACTAATAGAAATAGCACTAAGTGGGATCCATAGGAGCTAAAGCTTACTATGAAGATCAGGACAGAGCATTTCCCATATGGTAGACTAATTGCAAAAACGTCTTGAATTTTTCAGCCTTCTCCTTGTTCCCATACATTTTGCAGTTTGAACATGCAGTTCCTCCCATCAAGGGGTGAATTCTCTTTCTGCGCCCCTCGAATCAAGCCTTGTGATTTTCTTTGACTTGTGTAGAATGAGGCAGGAACCACAGTGAAACAGTTCTGAGTCCAGACTTCATGAGCCCTTGTGCACTTCTATGCTTTCTTTACCTTGGAATCATATGAAAAGTTAGCCTGACAAATGATGAGAAACATGTGGCCTCGGCACACCCGTTATTCTGTTTAAGAGTCAGACAACTGCTGCATATGAGAGGAGAATGTTACAGAGCAGCTAGCCTCCAGCTGACTGACAATTGGCTGAAAAACCTATGTGAGACCATCAAAGACTAGCTAAGCCTCTTCTAGGTAAGTAGAGCCACCTGGTTGACCTACAGACGCGTGAGCTATAGGAAATCAAACCATTAAGTTTTGGTTTGTTACACAGCAAGAGGTAACTGATATGGCTTTGGAAGAATATCCTACAAAGAACTGTTAAAGCGACTAAATGATATTGTTATTTTAGAAGACAAGACTTGGGGGTAGGAGCATGATAGCTCTGGAGACTGTGGTGTCAGACCCACCTATAAAAACCCAAATACCAGAATGTTACAGAATGGACTGGGGGGATGAAATACTATTACTGAATGGACCATCCCTTCTCCCCAGGTCCCCCTGTATTAGGTTTGCCTTGCCTGCCGCCAGGGAATTATAGCTCTCAATGTCAGAGATTGGTGAAAAGGAAAGGAATTATTTATTCAAAAGTTATACAGACTTAAGAGTAATAATGCCTTAATGTCTTCATTAAAATCCCAAAGTCCCTTAGAATACCCACAAGTGCAGAGCCCTTCCTTCCCCCTCTGCCCAGTCTGGGGTACCGTATCTCAGGAAAAGAAATAGAAGTCCGTGGCTCGGGCAGCCCCTTGGTTCTTCCCAGTAATCCGCGCTGGGCTGGCCCCCCTCTCAGCACCATCAGCTGTGTTGCCATCACAATCTCCAGTCAATCCAAAACCACGGGGCACCTTCTCCTGGCCCACCAGCAAGAGTCCTCCCACCCCTTTTCTTCCCAGCAAGGTCTCTCCTGCTTCTTAAGCCATGTGGCAAAAGGGAGCACCCCAAAGCCGCATGGTCCCCACTCTCACCAAAGCCATGTGATCCCCTCCTCGCATGGCTGCCGCCTGGATTTAAATCCCAGCGCCAGTCTTCCTCTGCAGCCCTATTTCCAACTCCTCCCACAATCAGCTACACCTGCCAGTGTTCAGTATTTCTCCAGCTTTACTGGGCTGCCGTAGTAAGTCTGGGCAGGCGTGGCCCTGTGGTGTGGAGCCAATCATCTGCAAGCTCTTACGCAGGCGCTGTAACCAGGGAGAAATTGCCTCCCAGTTACGTCATGGGTCAAGTCACTCCTATCTCCCTGGCTCAAAGCATGGCCACAGCTATTTAACATATCCATGACACCAGTTAAAGGTTATAGATATGTTAAATGACCATGCCAGAGGTTAGTTGCAAAACTGTTGCTATACAGAACAATTTTCAATGGCCCTGCTCCATGTGTCCCATCCCCCAGTTTAGACTTGTGGGGGTGAGGACACCCTATATATGATTTTTAATATTTCCTGGACACCCTGAGTTCTGGACCCCTTTACAAATCTTTATTTGGGGGCCCCCCTGGCTGCACCCTGTATCAAGAAGACCATGGTAGCTAACTAATCTGATGATGGAGCAAAAAAAGGGGCTGCCTAGGAAATGGCCTACACTCTCAGTTTGTAAGGGCAAAGGGTGAGTATTTCCAGTAGATCCAGTGCGAACCATAGTCTGGAGTAAACACAGACCCGCTGGAGAGGCTAACCTGGAGGGATGTCGGGATCTTAGAGGAGAGGATCCCTGCAGTGGCCTGACAGAAAAGGGGGCTGAAGGTGACAGGGGACTCAAGAGTCGGAAAATTCTAGTTTAAGGTAAAGAGTTAAGAAGCCTAGTAGGTAATACATATGTTAAAACTATTGTTTCAGAAACTGCAGATAAGGCCCATTCTGGCTCCTGGGAGGGACAACCAACCGATCTCCCAGGGCACACTTAAAGATTATCACCGGTAGAGGCACCCGGGTCATTGAGTTCCAGGGAGAGACAGAAGACTGCCTGCCCCTGGGATCAGCTAACTGCCCAGGGTGTGGATACTGCAGTTTTTGTTTTTAATGTAATTTTCCCCGAATTTCAACACCCCTCACTGCACTTTGTTCTCTGTTATAAAAACGCTGGCTTGGAAGGAAATGTAAGATGGTCTGTTAGGGTATGAACCCACTGTCTTCTCAGATCGCTGGCCATCTGAATAAAGTGCCCATAAAGATTCAATCCCTGTCTCTGCTCTTTGGGTCTGGTATGTGACAGGCAGCCCGAATGCTGGTCTCTTCCAGTTTCAAAGGCTATCTTGTGGGAGTAACCAACGTCTAACTGGGTTTGTGAGAGATGACCAGGGAGGTCACTGGTGAACCCACCGCAAACAACAATCCAGAGAGCACCAAGGCCAAAAAACAACTACAGCTCTCAGGTAACACCTGCCCTTGCCCTTAACTGTCTTTTCTTCTGCTCTTAAACTCTGGAGGGAGAGTCCACGTAGCAGACGAGGGGTGGCGACACTAGACTGATAGGTATAGAATAAGTGACCATGTTTTCTTCTCCCTCACTGCTTCCTTACAGCCTGGGCTGGCAGAGGGAAGATATTTGAACTTCAAATGAAGTCGGGGGCATTGTCTGCTACACAGGAATAGGCATCTACTGAAATGAGGTTATTTTGTGACTTGAAGTTATTGGAAAACTTTTTTTTGTTATCTACAAATTTGCAGATATGTTACAGCCCTTTTCAAGGTCTCATCTACAGGGAGATAAAGAAGCAGCTGTAACCTTGGAGTCTGACTTATTCAGCTCTTCAATATACACAGCTGTGTGTATGTGTGTACGAATATGTATATATTCCCTATATGTTTTATTATTAACTTTTAATAGATTTTTTAGAGCAGTTTTAGATTCACAGCAAAACTGAGGAGATTTTGCACACACCCTCTGCCTTCACACAAACATAGTTTCCTCCATTATAAATATGCCCCATGAGAGTGGTACAATTGTCATAACTGATGAATCTACACTGACACAGCTTAGTCACCCCAAGTTCCCAGGTTACATTAGGGCTGACCCTTCATGTTGCACATTCTATGGGATTAGACAAATGTATAAGGACAGTGTTCACTGTTATGACAGTGCCACACAGAGTAGCTGTACTGCCCCCAAACTCCTCTGTCCCCTGTCTATTTCCCCGTCCCCTCAGCCCCCTGGCACCCACTGATCTCTTCAGTGTCTCCATATTGTTGTGCTTTTTCCAGATGTTATATGGTTGAAATCATACCATATAACATACCATGAAAAAGGTAGCCTTTTTAGACTGGCTTCTTTTGCTTGGTGATAGGCATTTAACTTTTCTCCATGTCTTTTCATAGCTTGACAGCTCGTGTATTTTTAAGACTGAGCAATATCCCATGGTCTAGATGTACCGCAGTCAATTTACCCACATACCTACTGCGGAACATCTTGGTTGCTTCCAAATTTTGACAATTATAAATAAAACTGCTATAAACCTCTGTGTGCAGGTATTTGTGTGGATATAAGTTTTCAAGTCCTTTGGGTAAATACCAAGGAGTGTGACTGCTGAGTAACATGGTGATAATACCTTCAGTTTTCTAAGAAACTGCCAAAATCTCTTCCAAAGTGGCCGTACCATTTTGCATTCCTGCCAGCAATGAGTGAGGGTGCCTGTTGCTCCACATTCTCGTCAGCATTTGGTGTTGTCAGGGTTCCAGATTTTGGCCGTTCTAATGGGCGTGCAGTGGTATCTCATTGTTATTTTTCTTTGCCTTTCCCTGATTACATGTGATGTGGAACATCTTTTGAAATGCTAATTTGTCATCTGCAAAGTTCTTTGGCCCGTTTTTAAAAGTGAGGTTTTTGTTTTCTTACTACTGAGTTTTAAGAGTTCTTGGTACATTTTGGATAATAGCACTTTATCACATGTACCTTTTGCAAATATTTTCTCTCAGTCTGTGGTTTATTTTCTCATTCTCTTGACATTGTCTTTAGCAGAGCAGAAGTTTTTAATTTTGATGAAGTGCAGCTCACCAATGATGCCTTTCATGCATTTCACACTTAGGTCTATGATCCATTTTGCAATTTTTAAAAACGCAGATAAGAGCATAGCAAACTCACTGCTCTGCACTGTGTTTTCATTCGCTTTGATGTTCGTGCCTCAGTGCGTACATGCGAGCTGCATGCTCTGAAAAGGTCATCCTGATTATGAGATTCTATGTCCTTTCCTCTGGTGTTTCGTCATTGAAACCTGCTGTCATCTGTCCCCCAGGTGCCAGGAGAAGTAGAAAAGTTCAGGCTCATCTTCTATTATAGTTCAATATTTAAAAATTTCCATTCAAAAAGCATGGGGTTCATTTCAGTTGTGAACTGCATCTTGGTATAATTTATGGTTTACTAAGTACCTAAGTTACTTCACTATTTTCTAAAAAAAAATGGCAGAGGACACCAACAACTAGTGGATGGTCACCGAGAAAACTAGCTGGCAACATGCCATTCTGATGTCCCCACCACTCTGAAAAGAGGAAGAAATCCACGCCATATAAAAGCAGATAAATCGATTTGTTTCTGATTTAGAAAAAGCATTCCTGGGCCAAGGCATCGTTTTCATGCGGCTGCTTTCTGCCTGAGGTGATGTATGGTATCCGGAAAGGTTTATGTTCCTGCCCCCTCCCCAATCTCATATTTCCAAGTCGCATGCTAACGGCAGGGTTGTAACATACCAGTGAAACAGTCATGGGAAGGAGTGAGAAGAACTTAAGCTTTGGGATCAAATAGACTTGATTTACTAGCTGCGATTCCATAAGCAAGTGCTTAATCCCTTGGAGCTTCAGTTTCCTCACCCCTAAAAAAAGGTTCATAAAGTCTGTCATGCAAGGTTGTTGCAAGACTTAAATGAGATCGTATGTGGAAAATAACCGGGCGTGTGCCTGCCACATAGTAAGTGCTCAATTACAGATAATTTAAAATCATAGCCACTAAGGTTCTCGGAGTTTTGTCAGCTTTTGACTTCGGCCTGACCTCCCGCACATGATCAGTCTCGGAGAATATGTGATTACAGAAAGAAAAGAACTGGGTTCCTTGGCTGGAGTGTCTGCATTTGATTCTTAGTTGATAGTCCAGGCACAGTTTTATGTGTGAAGGTTCCCCATCTTTTGATTTGTCATTGACGCACGAAGAGTGTGGGCACAGGAGAAACATGTGGCTTAGGGAAAAGTAAGGGAGGGCAGGGAAGACTGGGCTGCACATACCTGAGGAGGCTGATGATGGAGTAGAAGGGGCATGGGCCTGGAGTCTGGCAGATGTGTGTTCACTTTCTGGCCTGGACACATAACCAGTTGTAGGACCTTAGGCAAACTTCCTGAGCACTCCGAGGGGCAATAAAACAGCAATCATACACCCACTTTGCAGGGTTATGGTGAGGATGAGTTCCTTGGGGCATCATAGTTATGCCCACAGTAAGTGATGCCGCTCGGAAACAGTTTTCAATACTATTGGGTCAGCAGGTTCAGGCTACCGCCAACTCGCCTATGGCAGAGAAGAAGGAAAAAACGAGAGAAGCGGGAGAGAGATGAGGGAAAGGGAAAGAATGGAGAAAGGGAAAATAAATTATGGTGGAGGCAAATGACTGATAAAGGGAAAGATATCAACGGGGGTCAAAATTTAAACACAATGACTTGGATGTACCAAAAGAAATTTCATTGCTTTGAGCAACAGTTTGAACTGATGTTGCCAAAATGAATGTGTGCCTTCTCCCAAAGGCTCCCCCCGCCCCCCGCCACAGCTTCACCCAAAGGAAGGATGCTCCTTAAAGCCTTCCAACTCACATTGGGTTGAGGTCCAAAGTGGGGCAGAGATGAGGTTCTGAGTCCTTTCTCAGGGAGCTTAGTAATGTATTTATCTTGTTTCATCTCTTCTGAATAGTTTTCAAAGTATTTGGTCTTAAGAACCCTTTATATTCTGAAGACTTAAGTCCCCTAAAGATCTTTTTCTTAAGTGGGTTATATCTATTGATATTTACTGTATTAGAAATTAGAGCAAAAATGAAAAATAGTTATCAATACATTTAAAAATGACAGTAATAAACTCATTATATATCAATATAAATAACATTTAAAAATGACTAATTGTATTTTCCAAAACAAAAAATTAGTAAGAAAAGTATTTTATATATTTTTTCAAATCTCTTCAATATCTGGCTCCAGAGAAGACAGCTTCTATTTAAGAGCGTATCTGATAGAAGATGCTTTGGCATTCACCCTGTTTCGGGATGTGTTGCGTAGCCTGTGGAAAATTCCGCTGTAACTTCTTGAAAGAGAGTTAAAAAGGCAAATAATGTCTTAGGCTCATGAGTATAGTTTTGATCATGGATCCCCTGAAAGAATCTTAAGGACCCACAGGAGGATCTGGACCACTTTGCAAACCGCTGCTCTAGAACTTTCTCCCTGCACTACCAGAAAGGCATTCCCCATCCGGGTTCTGCCCGATGGAATTCTCTTATCTTGCCTGTGGCAAGAACAGTGTCTGGGCTGTATGGAAAGGGGCTGGATTTTTCAATTATATTATTCCCACTGCAAAGAGGAAGGTTAATTGAAAGGAGAAGATGGCTGAAAGTGAAATGTACTTGAGGCGGAGAGTAGCAGAATGCTGCCCGTCATGGCCTGGTGCGTGGGGTGCGTCTGAATGCTCTGCTAAGCTCAGCCTGCCCTGCAAATACCCTATTCTTTCAGCTGCATTGACCAGTGTCTCTGAAATTCATGAGACCAGAGACCAGCTCACTTCCTTGACAGTCAAGTCACTAGTTTCTTTCTTTATCATTATGTTTCCTTTCGCATAAAGATAAACAAATATCACATACTATTAGTGTCTAATAATCCAGATCTATAAACTCAGCTCAAGATGATAAAGCTGTGTGATTTTTTTCACCCTCTTTCACGTCAATCCCCCTTCACCACAGTATCATCAATCAATCAAATGGCTCTTGGAGTTCGTTATGTTACCATGGCAATGCCTGTCTGCACAGTTAAAAATAAAACTTCTGTGTTTCTGCTGAAATTTGGAGAGAGCAAGAACCTAATTGCTGGGCAGTCCTCACCACGGGAAAACCGATATCTCGGCGAAGGCGGCACGGCCACTTTGTGCTGGAGGGTGAAGATGAAAAGCAACCCCTGAGTTTTGTCTCTGTCTCCCGGGACAGCACCCGTGAAAAAGTGAGGCTGCTCCTCTGCAGAGGGGCACTGGTGTTTTCCATCACAGGCCCGCCGGAGGCTTCTCCATTCCTAGGCTCAGGGCCTGACAGACATGGCCTCTGTAGTCTGGCAAATTTATTGGGGGGAAGGGGGAAAAATCAGTGTAGAAGGCAGGTTGGGAGTTTTCACTGCTTCTCTTAGACACTTTAGATTGCTTAATAAGCAAAAGATTTCTGCAGAGATGCTGCCTTCATCTGGGGTCTCCAGAGAGAGACGATTCTTGAGACAAAGGTTCAAGGGCAAGTAGGTTATCTGAGAGGTGGTTAAAGGTGGAAAAGGAATACTGAGAAACAAAGACAGACAATAAGAATGTGTAATTAACTCAGCCATCGCTGTGGGTGACGGGGCCTTAATTCTGCATGGAAACTCCAAGAAGTGGGATGAACAGTTGCCTTTGAGTTATTCTATCTGAAAAGTGGGGGAGCTGGGGTACTTACACACTGACTCCCTGGGAGCATGGGTTGATCCCAAGGGTGTTTCTTTCTACCACTTCTGTCCTGCCCCAGGAAGCAGAGCAGCCCTTTGGCTCCATAAAGAGCCTGCTGGCACAGAGATGCCGAAACCTGCAGTCAGAAGTCTGTGGCTAAGGAATAACTTTGGACACAGATAGGTCAGCTACAGGTGTTCAGACTGGGGACTTTATTGGGAACTTAAAGAAATTCTATTGAAGCAAGCTTATAAGAAGCCCCAATAACAGCAGGTGTGAAAATAATAAAAGGACAGAAGGTGATTTAAAATTTGTTTTGTTAGTTTTTATTTTTAAAATAGGTATTTTCCAACAAGATGCCAGACCTTTGAATCCTCACTCTCATAAAATAGCTTCTTCATCAACTCCACCATTCTTTTGGAACTTTAATTCTTCAAAATCATGCATTTAATCCCCAAATATCCTCATGTTACCATAGCAATATAACCGCTTTCCCTAAGTATGGTTTGCTTTTGATTCTGTTCCTTTGAAACTTTCCCAAAGGTAACTTCTGAGTACAGTGTCTGAAAACCAAGTGACTGCAATAACTGAAAGAAGGTCCCCAAAGGAGGGATGGTGACAAGCACTCACAGTTACTGAGTGCCTACTATGTGTCAGGCACTATGCTCAGTGAGCTCCATAGAGCTTTTCATTTAAAACTCATAACCACTTCATGAGGGAGGTACGACGAAGACCCCACTTTGCAGACAAGGGAACCAAGCACAGGCACTTGTTTGAAGTTCCACATCTAGCAGATCTGGGGGTCGGGATTCAAACCCCGGCTGCCTGTTTCCAGAAAATATGTCTTTAATCAACTTTATAATCTCTTTTCTTCCATTAGTTCTAGCAAATCCATATTGTTATTTTGGGATGATATTTTTCAATATTCCAACAGGCTACTCTACAAAATATCTTGGGTTATCTCAGACTAAGCCGGCTGCGGCCAGCCATCTCAACCAGTCCTGGCTTCTTAAAAGCAGGTATCCGAGGGCAATGCACCGGCATACTCACCGTGTGCCTCCCCTCAACACACACGCACACACAAAAGACAGATCCCTGGTAACGTTTGCTTTTCAGTATTTCTCCCAGGTGAAAGTGGATTGCTTTGTACTTCCTGGTAAAATCCAGGGGCTTCCGTTGATTTCAGTGTGTCCAGACCACTAGGAAGATGCTGCCTGAGGACAATTTCCTCTGGTTCAGTGAGCCCCTCCAGCTAATGCATTGCAGAGGTGAAAGTTTCTTTCCACAGGTAAGGCAACATATTTTAATTTACCCTATTTGGGTGCAGAAAGCGTGACTTAGAATATAGGCTCAGGTAATTTACCATTTGTTTTAAGGGAACCTGGAAAAATGCAAGAATCAGACAGGAAAGAGAAGGACCCATAGACTAGACATAGGTGGAAGAATCCCATTTCTAGATCTTCAAAATTGATGGGCATTCGACCCCTGTCCTCTACAGACCTGCTCCTTGATCCTCTCTGCGCAGGTTTTCCACCTTTATCTCCATAAACTTATACTTCTCTGTCTCATATCTTCTGCTTCTCTTGGCTTTCCATTTTTAAAAAAAATCTTTGTTTTATGCATAGAGCAACATGAATCTTGTCTTGACTCATGAATAACATAAAAGATGCATATGATGATCTTCCAACTATTGTTCCCACAGTTAACTGCCCTGACCTCAGTATTTCATGGCTTGAATGATGAAGGGAGAGAATGAAGGTGGGCAATTTCATTTTTTTCAAGCCAGCCCAGGTCAGAAGTCTCTAACCAGCCTATAGCTTATTGGTCCTTAAGTCAACTGAATGCCTTGGTCCAGTTAGCTTTGGCCAGATACACGTGGTACCCCTCCGTCAGCAAAGGCTGTGGGTGGGCAGCTCCCGTGGTTGAGGGCCACTGTGCTGCTCTTTGATTTGCATAACTAAGTGGCACCTTGCTGCCTGCACTTCTGTTACCAAAAGCACGTGGGCCTGATTTCAAGTGTCAACAGAACTAGAGGTGCACTCGAGAGAGCTGTGTTCTGAGTTGTCTCTCAAAGCTGTATTTCTAATTACCTAATGGTCTAGATTTTTCAGGTTCTATCTCTGCATCAAACGAGAGCAGCAAAAAACCACAGACCTGGACTACATTAGTTTGCTTCTCAGCAGAAATGCCTTCACAGAATTAAGGTTTGCTATCCTACCCTTCAGGTTTAATATAAGAAATGTTCACATGAAGAACCTGTTTGCATCTTTAAAACTGCTTTGTAAGTTACCTATTATGTTGTTTAATGTTCTTTATGTAAGGATTCATGCAATAATGTTCTCTTAGCTTTTAGTGCCAAGGGAAAAAATTCGTTTCCATTGAAATGAGTGGGAATTACATAATTCCCAAATTTTCTATTTCCCTCTAGAAAAATTTAAAGCAAAATTTAGGACTCAATGATTTTAGGACTCTCCTTAGTCTGGATTTCTGGTATAATAATCTTCCTTCTCTCAGGTACATGCTTTTGAAATTTTATACATATTTTAATGATTAAAATTATATATATCTGTCTTCTAAACCATTTCAAATAATTTTTGAAGCAGCTAGTATGCAAATAATAAATGATTCAATATACACTATTAATATTGCTGCTTAGTAGAGTAAATGCTAACAATTTCAAAAATATTTTAGTGTTTTAGGGGGTCTCCAGACTAATCACTTTTTATTCTCAACACATAGTAAATGAGGTATTAGTTACCACTGTACTGGTGCTACGAAGAAAATGTCTGTATGGCCCCTGGAGCAATCTGTCGATGTATTTATGCTGTAAAATATTTGAATTTAAGAAAGCTCACACAGGAGTTTTTATCAAAAGGGGGGACGGGCTGAGGCTGGTAGCCATTGGTGAGGAATCATTTACTTCCATAAAGGGATCAAAGAACAACTTGATAGTAACTGGCTTTTTATAGTTGATGATCTAGGATGCTGGAAGATTTTGTGAGTTACTTTTGAGTGTTTTCCTGTTTCACATTTCTTGTGTGTGTTCTGGAGTGGAGTCTTCATTTCAGGTGCTTCCGTTGCCAGTTGAAAATTTAGTAAATCAACAGTCTGTTTGTTTACACAATATCAGAAATGGATTGGTGAATTTTTTCCCAACTAACACGAACAAGCTCCTTGTCTTTGGCGTTGCTAAGCACAACCTCAGGATACAATTTAAAATAAGTTCACGGGAACATTTACTTTCCAGAAAGGAAGGCTGTTTTCTGGAAGGCCCACGTGGTCTGCCGGGGTTGCAAACCTGGTTTCCACTAAGTGCTTTCCGAGCTTTGCATTTAAAAAATGAGATTTAGTGGCAGCGCAAACGGCAGTCGCCAGGGTGACTTGCGTCTTTGTGGAGTGGTATTTTCCAGGTTACTGGGCATTCTCCGTTAATGGGTTTCATGGCCTGTCACTGAATTCTTAGTTTGTGAATTGCCCAGTCTTAAAACCTGTGGACATCTTAGCCCTCGTCCAGGCCTCCAGTGGGCTCGGTTGGTTCTTGGTCAACCTGCTGCAGAGCGAGCTTGATTTGTTGCCTGAGAACATTTCTTTATGGCTGTTTGTTCCTGTGGCCTCACTTTGGAGGAGCCGGTGCAATTGCTTTTGGCATCTGAGCTTGTAACCTTTCCCGAATTTCCCCTTCACCACCTCTTGTCACAGAACCAAATCTCAAAGGCACGTGCTCACTCAGCCCAGGTGCCAAGAAGATCCGTCCCCAGCTGGGCCGTACGATCCTAATGAGTGAGCAGCCATATGCACCGTTAATTAAAACTGAAGTCAAAGTAATAAGATGAGTTTTCAGGGTGTACTTAACAATGACAAGGTTTCATTTCGTAAAATCTGAACACCATCCGCAAAAAGGAGCAAGCTCCTTCTATTAATTCCCCCCCCTTTGAAATCTCAGCTGAAGGGCTGCAACATATATGTACGTCATATACTGAAAAGTCCACTGGAAGGCAGTAGATGAAGGGTACAGTAAAAAAGGCAGCGCAGCCTCTGTTCTTAGTAAGCTCATGGTCAGACTAGTAGGGTATTGAAAAAAGTAGGCTTTCTCCTTCCGTGACTAAAGTTCATAATTTTTATTTTCTGTGTCCCTGGACCTTCTGCAGGTAGAATTTGTCTGTTAACTTTTGTGGTTCCATTACACTCTGTGCCTGCCTCTGTATTCTGATATTCTTGTCCTCTCTCAACTGTGTGGCTGTACTGGAGCCCGCTAGCATCACGTTCCGTAGTGTGGCGTGCCAGTTGTTAATCTGTGGGTAGTTTGATGCTGGCCATAGTGGAGATACTCACATCAGAATTTGGCACATGCTGCCAACTGAGGGCTGTGAGGTTTTGGAGACTGGATTTACCAGCACACGAGGTCCCTGTAGACGGCACCATGGCTTTGTTTTTGGATCGCCAGAACATTGCAGTGCTTGGCTTATGGTGGTTACCCAACACATATTTGATGAATGAGTGAAGGGATTCATTCATTTATTATTAGGCACTGTGTCACACCAATAGAATGAGACCAACCAATCCCGTTTGGTGCAGATGCAACAAGATGCCGCAATGATGCAGTGATTTCAGTGTCCTGTTGAGAGGTCTTCAGGCCCCACCAACATGCATCCCTGGCTATCTCACTGACTACCCTGGTTCCCGTATTGATGCCACCTTTAAAGCTCACATTTGGAATGATTTTAGGGGAAAGTTTACTGGGTGGAGCAAGAGAAGGGGAAGCTGAGGAGTACAAGACAGTAGAAGGAAGCACAGCCAGATAACACACTGAAATGAGGACTACTTCATCCGACTGTTATTCCACTTATGGCCCATCACTGTGAAATGGGTGAGATTTATTTCTAACTGTTTCCCGCTTTCCTTCTCTTTGGCCCTTTCTCTGTACCCAGGGCCTTTATGTCGTTCCTTGTCTGCCCGCACTTTCTCTACTCTCTCCATAGAAAATGATCCCATATGTCCTGACCTATAAGAGGGGACCCCCCCAAACCGGAATTTATTTATAAAAAATTGTGTATTTAGTCTTACATGTATGAACTTCAGTCACCTTCAAAATACTCTCCAGTTGATACAAGACACCTAATTGAGACGGTTTTTCCACTGTTCTAACCAGTTTTTGAACTTGTCGATTTTGATGTCTTTTAGTGTTCTTGTTGTGTTTTGTTTCACCTCTCCCACATCAGCAAAACGTTCCCTTTGAGGAATCTTTTCATCTGGGGAAACAAAAAAAAGTCAATCAGGGTGAGATTGGGTGAATAGAGAGGGTGGGGCAGGGGGTCATGACGGTTTTTGATCAAAAACTGCTAAACATTCAGCATGGTGTGGGCAGGTGTGCTCGTAAATCACCCACCATAAAATGGGCAAAGGTTTTGAAAGAGTCTTCAAAAATTCACCGAGGCCAAACGTAGCCTCTCACAACAATGCCAGCTGGTGCACTGATACAGAGGGGTTCCTAGAACACTCACCTAGTGGGGGAAGCCTGTACTACAAGGGGCCTGCCCTCCAGAAGATAATTCCATTTTTTTCTTTTGGTCCTCCCCTGTATTTCTCCTTCCTTACTTTTCTGTTACAACTTCCCTGACTTTTGGTCCATTCTTAATGAACCCACTATTCTTGCTAAGACTTTATATGTTATTCTAAGCAAGGGACTATTGTAATTCAACATAGGACTCATGAAAACAGTAAAGATTGAATCCAAAGCAACAAAACCCCAAATGATGGTATTTCAGGCACCATAGGAAATATAAGGGGGAACACTTTAGTGAGGGGGGTGCAGAGAATATGCCAGGCAGTGCTTTAAATAGTATCACAGAAGCAGTTGCCTCGGCTGCCTTGGTGGAAGAGAGGTTCTGATTCATTTTGTTAGAAGAGGGTGGGGACCTGGTGAGGTGGGACTTGCATGGGTGCGTTTTGAGGGAGGGAGGGAGGGAAGAGGAGCAGGTCCAGGGTCCCTTGCATGGATTCTGGTATTAGGAATCTGGAGTATGAGTGTCTGTCTGCCGGAGTGATTGGAGTGATTTGGGGGAGGAGGCTTCCGAAAGAGGCTGGGGGAGGGGCAACAGGGAGTAGAGGGTCTCGGAGACAAGCATGGCTTAGAGCCAGCCTTGACTGCCAGTCATACGTTTAGTTTTTCTCTACCCATAGTTTATTAAGTGTTTGTAATTGCTCAAAACTTGTAATGGGACAAACTTCTCAGATGAGATTTGAGATTCCGCGTGGAGGCCTCTGTCCACTGGATTCACCTTTTTGGAGGATTGTCTAGATTTAGGGACACAGTGCCTGTGGTTGGAGGGCAGTGCTCCATTGCTGCCACTGCACAGTCTCCTGGTGTTTCACAAATTGCACACACTGAGGACGCCCATCACACCTGGCTCCTATGCAGATTTTTTTGTACCTAAACCACCTACACCCCCTGCAGAGGTAAAAGTGTGCTGGATGCAGGGGTGCAGGCCTTTTCTCCCCTGTGTGCATCTCTGTGTCTCCCGAAGTTCCTCTACATACAGCATTTTTTTGGCTTTTGTCTGCAGCCTTCTCCAAAGGCCTCAGATATGAGTCCAAGGAGTGGCTGGGGTCAGGGTCAGACTCTCCCCAGCCTGTTGGCTAGGCCCAGGGGACAGTGAATCCCGGGACTGGGTGCAAATTAGTATGAAGTGGAGACTCTGGGCCCATAGGGGGCTTTGAGATTTCTATTTGGACAGATCTCAAGGATCGGAGAGAAGGCAGTATTTCCATTCAGGTCTGGAACACAGCTCTGTGGCCTTTCAGCTTCAAAGCCTGGCTACCCAATGTGTAGTCCCTGACCTAGAGCATCCATGTCATCTTGGAACGTGTGAGAAATACAGAGTCTCGGGCTTCAGCCTGGACTTACTGAATGCAAATCTGCATTTTAACCAGATCCTGAGGCGATTTGCATATACATCACAGCCCTGAAAAGTGGCTGCTTTGTAGCATAACTGACAGATCAGACTGGAACGAAAAAATATTGCTGAAAAAATAACAGTTTTCCAGATTTGGGGAGGCAGGCAGCATGGTATGTTTCAAGTAAACCCAACAATTGGTTGCTATTAAATACTTACAGAGGCTTTTTTTTCTGTCTTTATTTACCACTTTCATTTAAGTTCAGATTTTATTTTGGGATTTCCAATATTCATGTTAGTCAGTAATGGAGCTTGACATTATACATTCACTTGAATTCTCCCTCCCCTCTGTTCTCCTTGGGTTAAGAACTCTGACAATAGAAGGAAACTATATAGCTGGCAATCAAGGAAAATCCAGAAAATGAATTCATTTTTATCTTGAGGCAGAGCAGCCCCAATGAATAGAATACTGTGATAAAACCTTTTTATATGCCTGTCATAGAAAGGCAAACCTTTTCCAAAGGAAATGAATTTGAGTATTTGCTAGATATGATAAACAGCCTGACAAAAAAGGGCCTGAATTTCCCTTTTAAATGTTCAGTAAGGGGAGGTTTTAACTTCTCCTGTCAAGTGAAAAAAAAATTCATTATGGGCACTATTCCAGCTGAAACTCAGAAATGAAAACTAGACCAGATCAGAGGAGAAAGCAATGATTTAGAAATGTGTTAGAGGGAGTAGTTTAATGAATAAAGTGTCAACTTTCTATAGGAGCAGGAATAAATCACACACAGGCTTAACCAGCTTCGTCCCCGTGAATTAGCTGGGTGTAGCTGGCACCTGCACTCGGTGTAAGAAAAAAGCAAAATTTAACCCGCACTAAGATTTGTATACTGGTATTGTTGATAATGATGTTAATAATACTGGCATTGTATTGGTTTTCCGACTTCCTTATTCCAGCCAATGCTAAAGAGAAAAAGAAAATGAGGAGCATTTGAATGAGAATGGCCCTAATTTTCAGAGTTTATTTCAATCAGCAGACACGCTTGCACCCTAGATCCATCCATCCATTCATCCATCCATCCATCCATCCATCCATCCATCCATCCATCCTTGCATCCACCCGGGAATGACCTGAAATCTTGTTGTAGAATTGTCTGAGTTCACTGCCACTGCCCTGGAACTTGGTTTCCAGGTATACTTATTTCCTAGGACTGCCCTGGCAAAGTAGCAGAAACTGGGTGCCTTAAACACTAGAAATTTGTTCTACAGTTCTGGAGGTCAGCAGCCCAAGAGCAAGGTGTTGGCAGGGTTGGCTCCCTGGGGGCTGTGAGGGAGACTCATGCCTGTCACCCTGTTTCTTGGCTTGTAGATAGAGCATCCTGATCTCTGCCTTCCTCTCATGTGGCATTCTCTCTGCCTGTCTGTGCCCAAACCCCCTTTTTCTAAGGACACCAGTCATATTGAGGTAGGGCCTACCCTAAAGACTCTACTACACCTGCAAAGACTGCATTCCTAAATAAGGTCACCTTCTGAGAGACTAGGGTTTATGACTTCAACATATCTTTTCTGGGAGGCACAATTCAACCCACAACACCAGGGAAGGCTGCTTCATAACAAGGTTGTCTGATTAGTTGGTAACCAGACTGCATGGTCCTCACACACTCTCCGCAGGGGATCAGAGTTCAGCAAATCATCCCTGAATAAATAAAGCGATTCCTTACCTAAGTATACACACTTAGGAATTACCCTCACATATTAGGTGTGGATTATGTAATAGTTTTTTTGTAAGTGAGGAAATGGAGGCAATAACAGATCGTCAGAATATGCTTTTTACTCTCTATAGGTTTCTGGTTCGTTTCTTGTTTCTTGTTTGTCTCTCTAACTGGAAGTGAGGGAGGAGACCTCTTCACCTCTTATTTGATAACACTTTATCTCCAGCGCTGTCAGAGCGATTGGCACACGGTGGCCTGGCGGATTTATGGTGTGAATGGATGATGGAAGGGGCCCAGCAGCAGGGATGTGAATCTAGGCTTTCTGACTCCAAATTCAGTGCTGCTTCCTCATGAATAAAGGAGTGAATGAACGGACATATTTCCACCACTCTGTGGTGTCCAAGACAGAATTCCACTCTACAGTGAATACTGAATGGTGTTGCTATGTCACAAGGAGACATAGCTGTAGGTTGAGAAAAACCTAATTTTCTTAGTTTTTAAACAACAAACTTAAGAAGAGAGTGAGACTAAGACAGTGGCTTTCAAAGGTTCCTGTGACCTACAGTAAGAAATTCATTTTGCATTGTAACTTATTTACACACAATGATACACAGATGTCATTAAACTGTACTAACCCTTACCACTTGTGACGGTCTGGTTTCTCTTTTCCCCGCCCCTCCACCCCTTTCCCATTGTTTCTCTCCTTTTTTCCTCTCTTCCATTCCATCTTAGAAATGCTCACCTGTGCTTTCTAATTTGACTTTATGATGCACAAATGAGTTGCAAACTGTAATAAAAGTCACCACGGTAAAGACCATTAGTTGTTCATCCCAATCCATTCGCCTCTTCTCTGGTCACAGAGCAAGACTGCATTTCCCAGCCTTCTGGGCATTCAGGTGTGCCAAGTCCTCTCCAGTGGGATGTGAGTAGAAGTAATAGGTACAACGGTCAGGCTCGACCCCGAGAACCGTCCCTGTGGGTTCCTTCCGGCTCCTTTCCTCTCCCGGCTGACTGGATTGTAATGCCCAGGAAGCACTTGGTAGCTGCCTTCTGAAGCTGGCAGAGCCTTTGTCAGTCTGGGTACCTGGGCTGTTACAGGAGACAAAAATGAACTTCTCATTTTTTAGGCTCCTCTGTCTTTGTGGCTATTTGTAAGGATCACTTAGCTTATTCTTATTTATCCAATGGCCAAGTAGAGGTTTGACTTCTGTTTAACACAGTCCTGTGCAGCTGTGGGCCCTGCTGGGGTTTACAGTGTTGAGTCCAACTCTGTCTAAGGACACAGGGGCTGCTCTCAGCACCTGGTGAATACAGATGTCCTGGAAGGTGATTTCCTCCCCAGGGCTACACTGACCAACTGAACTTGGTAGTTGTGAGATGGCTAGATTCACACAATTACTGCAACCTTTTTAAGTGCAGTAATTTTAAGTGCGACAGGAAACAGCACAGATATTGTAGAATGAAAGTACACATTTGTAAGAATGAGGAGATTGGAGCTTTAATGGGAAATGTACATCAAATCTGAGTTACCATGACAAACCATCCAATTGAATGTCCACAAACATGCCTTGGCCTCCTTGGCAGACACAGGGAAAGGTGGTCTTTATGAGCCAGCCCTCCTTGCACGCTGAGGACAGAGAAGCAAATCATGGGGGTGTAAAGCCATGCTTACATTTTCTGTCTCCTCCTTTTCCTCTTTGATGTATTGAATCCCCACTGGTACCTATCAGCATGTTGTTGCTTGAGATTTGCTCTTTACTAAGTAAGGAAACACAGTGATTAAATTTTAGCTCATTTTCTTTTTCTCCTGCTGTTCATCTAATGGCATCCTTAATGAGCAGCATAATGGCAAAGGGTAGCAGGGACAGAATGGAAGGGAGACAGCAGAGGCCTGCATAATTTCTAAACTGAGTTCTTTTCCATAAGTCATTTAGAAATGACTAGAGATTTATATAGAAGTTCTCTCTCATAAGACACCAAGTTGACTTTAGGTAAACTCGTTTTTCCATAATCATCTTCACCACTGAATGCAAATTTTGCAGAGCTGGAAGGGGCCTTACAATTTCCAGTCCAACTCTTTCATCTTTTTTTTTTTTTTTTAATATATTTTATTGATTATACTATTACAGTTGTCCCATCTCCTCCCCCCACCCCCCGCCCTGCACACCCCTTCCCCCCACACTCCCCCTCTTTAGTTCATGTCCATGGGTTGTATATATGAGTTCTTTGGCTTCTATATTTCCTATACTATTCTTAACCTCCCCCTGTCTATCTTCTACCTACCATTTATGCTTCTTATTCCTTGTACCTTTTCCCCCTCTTTCCCCACCCACCCCCCTGATGATAACCCTCTGTGTGATCTCCATTTCTGTAATTCTATTCCTGTTCTAGTTGTTTGCTTAGTTTGTTTTTGTTTCTGTTTTAGGTTCAGTTGTTAATAGCTGTGAGTTTGTT